>JASDQU010436153.1:0-26776 GCA_032191745.1 Picea mariana | reverse complement strand
TTCCGGGTTGACTAAAGATCAGGAGGAATAGTCCCTTTGTTTTCCCTTGCACAGGGAAAAGGTGGCGAACGGAGGATTCTTCAGAGGAAGAGAATCAGCGACTTGAATTTGTCGTGAAGACTCGCGGAGTCCCATGGATCGTTGGATCTGGGAGAAGGAGCGAGGAAGTTAATCCCTCAGGCGCAGAAAGAATCAATTGCCGTTGCATATCGACGAATCGGGGTCGGCGAGTGTTAGAAACGCATGCACATCGATATCGCGGGGTGCGATTTCCCGATCTGATCGGGACAGTCGATCCGAGCACATATAGGTGGCATCGGATCCTGAGGAGTCGGGGTTCAGCCCTTAGGCGTTTTCGAAGCCAGAAGGAGCACGGAGAGAAAGCGAAGTCCCGAGTCGCGACGGGTCCACGGAGGCTGGGTGGAGTATGACACGTGGTCTCGGCACTTCGGCACTCGGGGATTTGAAGTATAAAGACTCGTCATCGCGAGTGGCGATATCCCGAGGTTGACCGTTGACCATTGGGACTCGGAGTCTCGGTGTTTGGTTGCATGGGATAGTGTTGCAAGACTCGTGAGATCGCGAGATCCGATCTTCCGATATCCGAAGGGGAGATCGCCGAAGGAGTATTGTTGTGGGTAAATAACTCCTGAAGGAGTTGGAAGAGCATTGACTCTTCGGGCCGTTAGAGGAAGAGAAGATCCTGGAGGAGCGACCGTCCACTGAGGGGCAGGTTGCGTCAAACATGCATAAGCTAAAATAAAACAGATTGCTTCCATTCTGACAACTGGCGCAAATGTCTCTTCAAAGTCGATTCCTTCAATCTGTGCATATCCTTTACATACCAATATAGATTTGTTCCTTGTAACCTATCCATCTTCATTCAATTTATTCCTGAAAACCCATTTTGTGCCAATCACATTCTTATTTTTTGGTCTTGGAACCAATTCCCAAGTGTCGTTTTTCTCTATTTGATCCAATTCTTCATCCATGGCCTTAATCCAATATTCATCCTTGCTAGATTATTCAAAACAATTTGGTTCAATTGTAGATAAGAGTGTTAGGTGTGTTTGTTCTGGTGAACAGATTTTTATTCTAGTCTCAACTCTTGCATTTTGTTTACAATAATTTGATATGAAAGATGATTCTTTTGTACTTGTTTGCTAGGTGTCTTTGGAGATACTTATTGAACTTTTTATTCTACTTCTGTCAGATTCTCTTCATCTTCATCTTTTTCTTCTTCTTCTTCAAAAAGTTGTTTCATTGATTTGTTTTCTTCTTCCTTTGATTCTGGTCTGCATGTTTCATCAATTGTTATGTTAATGCTTTCCAAAACTTTGTTTAATCTTAGATTGTAACACTTGTATGCTTTCCTTGTACTTGAGTAACCAACAAGTATTTTTTTGTTCACACGAGAGTCATACTTTCCCATTTTTCCATCTTCTCTTTTGATGTAGCATTTACTTCCAAAAACTCTAAAGTGCTTCACATTTGCTGGTCTTCCTTTCCATAGCTCGTAGGGAGTTTTATCATTTTTCTTTATGAGCATTACTTTGTTTTGAATGTGAATTGTTGTATGCACTGCCTATGTCCAAAAAATATCTATCAACTTTGAATCCATTATCATTGTTCGAGCCATTTCTTGTACTATTTTGTTCTTTCTTTCAACAACTCCATTCTGTTGAGGTGTCCTAGTGACGAAGAATTGTCTTTTTATTCCATGATTGATGCAGTAGTCCATAAATTCCTTTGAGGTGAATTCTCCTCCATTATACGATCTTAAGCATTTGATTCTTGAATCCATCTCATTTTCAATCATTTCCTTGTAGATCTTGAAATTTTCAAAAGATTCTGATTTGTTCTTGAGAAAACAAACTGCAATCATTCTTGTATAATCATCAACTAATAAAAAAGTATCTCTCACATTTTAATCCTTTTGTTGTAGTTGGTCCAACTAGATCAATATGCACAATTTCCAATGCTTTTGTTGTTGAGTATTCCTTTGATTTGAACCTGGTCTTTGTTTTCTTTCCTTGTTGGCAATGCTTGCATAAAGTGTTGTTTGGTTTCATGATGGGGCATTTCTCTGACTGCTTCTCTTTTGCCGACTTTGACAAGGTTATCAAAATGCATGTGACCTATTCTTTTGTGCCATAGCCAACTTTCATCTTCCTTTCCTAGACAACACTTTTCATTTCCAATTTCGCTTAACACATATATGTTGCTTGAAGTTCTTGCAGCTGTAGCGACCAATTTCCCTGAACCTTCTTTTCTTATCTCACACTTTTGTGAATCGAAACTAACTTTATGACCTTGGTCACACATTTGAATCACACTTAAAAGATTATGTTTCATATCTTCTACTAGTAGAACATTTTTTTCCTTTTCATTCTTGTTCCCAATTCTGACTGTGCCTTTTCCAATGATTTTGGATGAATCATCATTTCCAAAGGATAATGATCCATCTCTTTCCTTTCGTAATGTAAGAAACTTGTCTCTATCACTTGTCATGTGTTTTGAACATCTACTGTCAACATACCAACCACGTTTCTTCTATTTATCTTGTAGAGTGACTGTGCATTCTTCATTGCTATACTGATCTTTCTTTCTTATCCATGTCATTTTCTGAGGTTCTTGTTTGTGACTCATTTGAGGTTCTTTAGGAGGGATTGTCATTCTACAATTTTTGGCCATGTGTCCAAAATTGTTACATTTGTAACAATCCACTTCAGTGCTCAAAGATTCAAACCTGTTGTAACTTCTTCTCTGTGTCTCACTAGGTCTTCTTGAATAACCCTTTGTGTATAGTTCCCAAAGTAGTTATTGTTCCTGTTGTTAGCTCTGCAATTTAAAACTTTATGTCCAAAATTATTACATGCATAACATAAACCAAAAAATATAGTTTGATACCTGGTAGTTGAAGATATTATGAAAGGAGGTTCTCTTATGAATCCTTCTTCTTCTTGAGGCCTGTCTATCTATTGTTGATTCTAAAATCTAAATCTTCTTGGTGGAGGAGAGTCCTTGTAATCTTCCTTGTATATCTTTTTATCCCCTTTGATTGTTTCTGCATAACTTTTTGGATTTGTTTTTTCTCTGTTGTTTTGGAGCTTGATCCCTTTTCTGTCTGATTGTATCCAAGTCTAGACTTGTAAAGATAAGATTTTTGACTGCTGATAATGTCATCCAGAACTTTTGAGCTATTCTGCATTTTTTTCTTTTGAATATCCTTTTTTAGTGTGATAATCTCTGCTTCCAGGTTTCCAATGATCATGTCCTTTCCTTCTAGCTGTTCTTTGAGTGTTTCTTCAATTCTTTTATCTTCTTCTATTTGAACCTTCAATTTTGTGATCATTTGTTCTAGTTCTTGAGTGTCTTTTTTCTTATCTAGTTTTGCTTGTAGTTTCTTGTTTTTCTTGTTTTTTCTTCTGATAAATCCTATGGCACTCATTAATTCTTCTCGGAAGTCAACTTCTGCCTCTTCAATTTATTTTTCATATGATTCTTGATATTCTTCTTCAGAGTCTTCTTTATCAGAGTCTTCTACTGCCATGAATAGAACTCTCCCTATTTCACTGCCACTGACTTTATCTTCATTTGATGATGATATGTCTTCTTTGGTGCAAAATTTTTTCTTGAAAACTTTCTTTGTAGTTCTTTTACCTTTATATGTTTGTTTGCCTTTTTAGTAACCTTCATCATTTCTCTTTTTCTTATGAGGACATTTGTTAGCAAAATGACCAATACCATCACAATTAAAACAAATTAAAGGAATCTTACGTCTGTACCTACCATTGGTTCCCTTGTTCAGTCTTTTGACGAAGTTGGCCACTTCTTCATCATCTTCCGAGACGTCGTTGCTGCTGCTATATTCTTCTTATTCCTTTTTCTTTTGCTTTGATCTTTTGGATGCTTTGAAGGTTGCTTGTTTTACATCTGGATTTTCCTGTTCAGTTCTCATCTCATATGCTGTGAAGATTCCATGCAGTTCGTCCATGCTTATTGATTTTAGATTTGATCTTTCTTCTAGTGTTGATATCTTAGGGTTGAATCTCATAGGAAGAGATATTAGTACCTTTTGAACAATTACCGATTCTTGGATTTCTTCTCTCAATCCTATGATTGCATTCACTGTTTCATCAACTCATAAGAAGTAGGATATGATATATTCATCTTCCTTTATTTTTAGTTGTTCGAACTGACCTCTATAAGTTTGAATCTTTTCTACTTTGACTTTTGAATCTCCTTCATAAATATTTCGAAGCTTCTCCCAAATCTCTTTAGCAGATTTACAATGTGCACCTTTGGTGAATACTGTATCACTGAGACCATTCAAAAGTGCATTTATGGATTTGGAATTATTCTCACCGAGTTTAACTGCTTTGTCATTTGTTGGTGGAACTGCTGGTGCTATGTATCCATCTACAATTGATTGTCAAACTTGAAATCCCTTTGCCTGTATATATGTCTTCATCCTTATGCTCCAAAAAACATACTTCTGTCCATCAAACTGTGGTATTCCATTTTTATACAAGTTGGTACTCGCCATGATCTACCTTTCAGTGGTTAAATTGATTTTTGAAGGAACCTTCTCTGATACCAATTGTTGGATTACTGAGAGGAAGAATGAATTATTAATAGCATAATTATAATCCTTTTTCTTCGAATGTTATATCAATGTAGAATTATTATCCAATAATGAGCAGTTAGAAATAAACAATCACACACATACACAATACACCAATGTTTTACGTGGAAACCCAAATTGGGAGAAAATCACGGAATGTTTTTTCTTATATGTCTTGAAGAATTGCATTAATTGGAAGCACCAACTTCCTTTGTTTTCCAGCTGCAACTGGGAGGAGGCTCCAACCCCCTAGTTTCTCAGGCTACAACTTGAGGGAAGCTTCAACTCCCTAATTCTCTGGCTACAACCAGAAGGAGGCCGCAACCCCCAATGTTCTCCATCTACAACCGAAAGGTGGATACAACCACTTGTCCTTACCCTGTCCTGCCACCCTGAAGTAGAAGTAGAATGATGGAACCACTGTCACACTATCACTGTGAGATATACCGTTGTAAACATGTACCAATAAATATGAACCATGCATCAACCTGTACCTCAACCTGTAATCAACCTGTACCATAAACAAGTGCAACAACCATGCACCAACTTGTAATCAACTTGTACCATAAACAAGTGCATCAACCATGCACCAACCTGTAATCAACCTGTACCATAAACAAATGCATCCAACCATGTACCAAGTATGTACCAATCATGTGTCAGCTACTCATCAACTATGACTCATCAATATGTACCAGCATCATCAAACACCTCATGTATGTGTGCTAACTCATCAACTACTTGTCTCAACCATGGACTCAACATGTACTACAACCAAAAGCCCTCATCAATTTCAACATACAAATCTGATTTGTAGCTCTGTAATATACCTGGTGTATATGATCACATTCTTGCAAACCTTCCTTAAATTTAAAAACAAGAGACTAGAATTTTCATCAAACTTTTCTTTAGTCTCACATGCCTAGTTTTGGATTAGTCAACAACCCTAACTTGAAGTAATCATAACTTTCAACCTGTAATATATAAAGATCTGAAACTAATATACAATGTTCTTCAGTCTTTTTTATGCAATTCCTCCAAGTGTCACTACTTGGAACCTCTCAGAAAAGGAGTTATAGCAAAAATAGCATACCTTGTTGAATTCTAGCTTATTCTAGAGAGCGACCTTGTAGAGCATTCCCTGCACAAAATGTTTGATGAATTGATCTGAAACTATTACACAACATACTGCAGAATGTACCCTAACCAACACATTTTGTCTCACTGAATTTGGATATGTTATGAAGAAGTTATGACGTTTTTACCCAAAACACCTTATTTTGACTAGTTTCAAGACTGGACACAAACCCTATTTTCTATGGAGTGTAACTCCCAAAATACAACGACCCACAAGCTGAATTTTTTACCACATATACTTGAATATGTTTTCTCACTTGAATAGAAATTTCACAGTCTGAATCATTATAGAAAAAAAGTTATAGCGAAAATAGTGAGATGACCTATAAATAACATACGTTAGAAAACACCGTCAAAAGAATTTATCCTTCCTTGCATTTCAGCCTTCTTTTCTTCACCTTCACTCAGAATTCTAATTTAGATATCCTTGGTTACCTTAGAAATATATAGATATTCAATATGCTCAAGTGTGATTCAAATGAGAGAGCCTTGCCTCTTATTCATACTCTCCAAGTAGCTTCCTTAAAAACATCTTCTAGGTCACTTGGCCCACTTTCCTTATTTTAGGGTTGGGTCCACTTTTAATTTCTCCATTAAATTTATTATTGAAATAATTTATTTTGTNACTCATCACTTCACTTTATTATTTACCTTTTAAAATCTGTTAAACCACTTTGACTACTTTGACCTTTTGGGGCTTCTAGATGACATATGAGGGTCCTCCAACTTCGTAAGGCCATAACTCTCAAACTGTGAGGAGTTATGTGACGTTCTACATACCACCAGAAATGGCATGACATGTACTATGCATATAGAATAGTATTATCTGAAAATATATCATAAATCATACTGTTAACCATCAAACAAACTTGGGTCCATTACCCAAACCTGGGGTCTCCAACTTCTCATGGCCATAACTCTCTAACCGTGAGGAATTATGTGACGTTCCATATACCACCGAAAATGACATGACAAGCACTATCCATCTAGGATATTTTCCCTAACAAATTCACTTTCTTTCATCTCATTATTCCACAATTAAGCATGGGTTCTCTTACTCCACAAAGCGTCTTCTCGTGAGGGCTTTCACCATAAGGGGACCACTTTGGAGTTCATCCATATTTACTTCTTATCAACCATGACAAAACAATAATCAATCATATTTACATCAAACAGTATTGGTTCCATTACGTAAACCTTTGTGCTACGAAGATTTCTTCAAGGGTTGACATCAATGACAAACAACCTTAATCAATAAATTATTGTACATATGACAAGGAATTGTATGCATTGGTGCAAAGTGTGAAAAAGTGGAAACACTATTTGTTGGGAAAATAAACTTTTATTCACATTGATCATCAACCTTTGCAATACTTGCAATCACAAACTAATTTACAACAAGCAAGGCATTTCAGATGGATGGGTTTCTTGCAACACTTCCACCTGATGATAAGGTATAAGAAAGGAATTTATAACAAGGTTGTTGATATGCTTACTAGGCCTATTATTAGTGCTTCAGTTATTCTTAAGCATAATTCTATCATGCATGAGAGCTATGTTGAACAATATGCTTTAGATGATGATTTTAAAGATGTATATGCAACTTTGTGTCAAGTTAACCAAGTAGAGGAATTGGATTACCATGTGCATGATAAAATTTTGGTATCATCTTGGCAAGCTATGTATTCCATGGGGTGAAAGAGTCAACATCATAAGAAAAGCACATTCTTCTCTTATTGCTGGCCATTTCGGTGTAGGCAAGACAGTGGAAAATTTGCAAAGGTATTGTTATTGGCCTAAAATGAATGAAAGTGTATCATGATATGTAAGAGGATGTTCTTTATGTTATACAAGTAATCCTAGCAATAAAAAGTTAGGATTGTATACTCCACTTCTAGTTCCTTTCCTTCCTTGGGAAAACATTTCCATGGACTTTGTAGGAGGACTACCTATGTTTAAAAAACATCAAGATTATCTTTATGTTGTGGTTGATCATTTCCGCAAAATGTGTATTTTAATGCCTAGTAAGAAGCATGTTACATATGAACAAACGACACAAATATTTTTTCAACATGTATGGGTACATTTTGTGTTTCCCAAATACATTATTTCTGATTGATATTCTCGATTTCTTGGTAACTTTTGCTCAATCTTATGGGAACTCATGGACACCAAGTTGAAAAAGAGCACAACATTCCATCCACAAAATGATGGTCAGACAGAAGTGGTGAATAGAACAATAGTACATCTTCTTAGTGGTTATTGCAGCAAATATCCCAAGCTTTGGAATGAGCACCTACACTACATTCAACATGCTTATAACCAAGCTAAGCATTCATCGACTCAAACATCTCCATTTGAGGCATGATTTGGTTACTTACCAAAATATCCTTTAGAGTTTATCTTTGGGAAGGATCTTTCTATTGATGGTCATTATGACATTGATAAAGTAAAGAAGTTCATTTAGCAAGTTTAATTGGTGCATCAAATAGTACAAGAACAATTGGAAAAAAGCCAAGCCAAGTACAAAAAAAGACATGATAAACATCACGTGGACCACCGTTTCCATGTTGGAGATGAAGTTTGGCTTTACATTAACAAAAAAAGGCTTAAAGGAGAAGGTAAAAAGACAAAACCAATCAGTTATGGACCTATTTACTAACTCGCCAATATTCTAATTTTTTAGTACATCGTCAGAGAAAAAAAAGCAGATCAAGCCAACCAATAGATCTGTTAAAAAAAAACTTTCCCCAACAAAATAGAAGAACAGAAAATCACAGGCTCTGATTACACATTTCTTTAAGTAATTAATCATGAATTCGCTGAAGAGAATCGAAAAACCGAGGGCCCTGGTCAATATTCTAACTTATGGATATAAAATATTTTAAAAGTTAAATATAAAATTTGATAGGTGATATAGATTTGAAATTCCTACCCTTACTGTCCAAACTAAATAAGTTTCTGAAGTAGTCAAATCTGAAAGGAACGCATTCATGAGAAGGAACCAATCCAAACATGTAACATATGTAGCTAGTACGGATCTCTGGCTTTTTCTTACCCTAACTCTCCGACATCTCCGAGACCTTGCTTCAGAGAAATCGAGACGCAACGCGTGCACACAAATTGAATATTCTTTTGGTTTTATCGCCGCATGCTTTGTTATCCAAGTTGACTCGTTTGTGATGTTTAATGATTACATCACAACTTGACGCCTGTGCATAAGTTGACGCGTGTGCACAAATTGAATATATTTCATACAAATGAACAAAATTATTAAAAATCTTGATTACATTGCATTAATGTTTAATGATTTTATGTGAATTGTTTTTAGAAAACAAAAAGATTAATATTATTGATAGCAATGATGGTTTTTAACGCTCTTATTTTTATTTATTTATAAAATGAGTTAATTTAGCTCACAGGTTCAAATCCAGAGAGGTAGGCTATGTATACCTTCTTAGATTTTACCTTTCAAACCTCTGAGCGGAGGGGGGTCCCTTGTCCCACAAACAAGGGAGTCATACACCAAGGGAGTCATACACCAATTTGGTGTGCTGACTTGACCATAACCTTAAAAATAGATTATTATAATTATTATCATTATTATTTAAATAATTTATTGATAATTTCTAAAAATTTAATTTTTAAAATAAAATTTTATTGACAATTTATAAGATAAAGTTTTGGGTTATTACTCTGTTATTTTAAATTTAAAGAAAAACCAACTCTTAGTTAATAAAAAATAACTAACTCCAAAACTTAAAAATTTAAGCGATCCAACTTAGAAACCAAAAAATCAACATTCAATATTCATTGTAATTAATATCCTTTCTAATGAATGCCAATATATATATTTTTTATATTTCAATTTTCTCTTATATCGAAGAGAAAAAATATCGAACGCAAGAAAGAAAATTAAACAGTCAAAAGAACCGAGACTCCAAAAAGAGTGGAGAAAGGGAAGTGCACCTAATAGAGTAGGTAATTAAATAATTTTTTTAATATTCCGATGAAAAAAGTCAAGCGAGCCAATACTGAAAAATGGGAACGGCGATATTTTTAGTATCTCGTTGAAAAAGTCAAGAAAAACGATATTTTTGGAACTAAAAGAGTTGATTTTACGGGAATAAAAATAAAGGTAAATGAAGACGGTACATATTTATTTATTTATTTTTGGAACTAACCGATTTGATTTTACGGGAATAAAAATAAAGGTAAATGAAGACGGTACATAATTTTTATTTTATTTTTGGAATTAACCGAGTTGATTTTACGGGAATAAAAATAAATGTAAATGAAGACGGTATATAATTTTTTTTTATAGATTTAAAATAACATAATTAACAAAGGGAATGCCCAAAAGAATAATATAGTTTTCTTTTAAGTTTATTTTTATAAGCATATTATTTTAGTTTATTTTTATAAGCATATTATTTTATGAGTAACATTGTAATGGTATATTAATTATGAGTAGAAAAGTGATTTGTTGTAAAGTGTTTATGTCAAAGTATGATTGAAGTAAATATTTGAAACTATTTCATATGATGTATAGAAGTATGGACCAAGTAAAAAAGTCCATGTATAGAAATATGATTACAACATAGAAGAATCTAGAAGGCATGCAACAAAGAAGTTAAGCGTGTCTCTTCTTGTTTTCGTAGTGAGACATAAGCAACATCCTTCATTTTTTCATAGCGTTCGAAGGAAAAGGTTGGTGCTATTCGCATGCCTTCTATAGTAGTAGTGCGTGACATTGCCATGAAGGTCAACCCTTGAAGTTCAATGTTTCCAATGTCAATGGTAGACCTTGTCAAGGTCATGCCTTGAGATTTATGGATAGTTAATGCCCATGCCATCTTAAGAGGGATTTGTTTCTTGTTACTCCTTTGTATGGGTGGAATTGGTACATAATTTGGTTGGGTTTGGTCCCATGGAGGGTCAATGTATTTATCAAATGCTAGAACAACATATGTTGGCAAATTTGGAGGCTAAGTTCCTGGTGCATATACAATTTGCATGACTACTCCGAGAGCACCATTGACTAATCCTTCTTGGACCCATAAATTGCAGGATAGCATAACTCGTTGGCCTATAAATAGCAAGATATGTTTTTCCAACTGATCATCATCATGATGGTGTGCATTTGAAGCACCAAGTAATTTTGTGTCACTCCGTGCGATTGGCTTGTTCAAGGATTGAAGCATGAACTTGTTATGGTTGTCCACAATAAATTTTGTTGCAAATAGGTGGACTGAAGAATCAAACAATTGACGTTCTTCAACGGATAAAAATATGTCAGTCCTAGATTGAAGGAGGTTCCAATCATCAATGGTTGGTGTAGCATTGTGTATGTTGGCTAACAACTGGCAGAAGCGGGACTGGGTGACAGAGATGCCTTGTTGTCGGAATATTGTTTCCAACTTGACTACAGTGATAAAGGTTGTCAATAAGCTCCTTCCTGGAGTTTCTCCTACATAAAGAGGTTTGTCCATTATTGATGGTAGTTGACCCAGGTCACCGACAAGAATTATTGAACAAGAACAGAATGAGCAGTGATTTTTTTTTGGAAATGCCTCACGCGAGCAACTTTCAATTTGCACAAAAAGTCTGGATCCTATGAAGCTCATCTCATCAATTAGAATGTAGTGAATATGTTTCATCTCTTATTGGAACACTACAAGGAATTGACCATGTAAAGGCCTCATGTCATTGATAGGAATCCTAAGTTCTGCATGGATAGTGGTTGCATGTATGTTAAATGCTGCAACTCCAGTAGGGGCAAGAAGCAATAGTTGGCTATGGCCAAAGGGTGCTTGAGAAGGTAGTGTTTCTTTGATGCAGTGTATAAGGTAGGATTTTCCTGTGCCTGCAGTGTCTTGGATGATCATCTTCAATGGTTCTTTTGGTTCTTTTGCTTGTAAGTGATGCATGATGATGTCAAATGCTATGTGTTGATTTGTAGAAAATGTACTTCTAGAAGGAGATAATGGATTCATTTCTTGTAGTACTGTTGTATTCCTTTGATGATAGCTAATGAAGTTTGGTGCAATGTCTAATGTATCTTGTGATACTTTGAGTTGATCCCATGGGTGGGAAGTGGCAATCTCTCGAAGTCCCAACATATCAAGAGATGTGAAGTTGATATTACTGGTAGGGACCAATCTTGATAAAGACTTCCTTTCATTCATCTCCATGTTTGGTTGTATGTTAGGATTGGTATGCTCATCTTCAGATGTTTGGTCATTAGGAGTGGGCCTTGGGATGCAATCAACATGAAAGACATGGTATTCATCACTTATGGTCTCCCAGTTAGCCACATTGTCTTCATTTGAAAGCCCTATATCTTCAAAGAAGGAACATAAAGGTTTGTATAAAAGAAGCTCACTCAAACAGAACTTAAAAAAGGTATTTGATTCTTTGTCTAGTATGGTAGTAAAAAGTGGCCATACATGGACAATTGCAGGGATGTTTCTTTTTTTCCACTTTTCACTTTTTCGTGCTTGGTTATATGTCCAGTGTTTTGCGAGGTCAAGCAAACATATAGGGTCGAGAAAAACAGGACGTATTAGATATGCATCAATGAAAGTGGAGCCAGAAAAGCACTTAGGTAAATCATAGGAGATTTGACGAAATATTTGACAACCAACATTGAGTTTGGTGAAGTTGCGACTGCATGTGATAAGGGGAAACTTTTGGAGCATATGGCAAGTTTCTTGGGCACTTATGTAATGGTCTACAATTGCTTCTGAGTGCAAGCAGTGATAAGCAGTTGAGGCAGGGTCATCTATATTTGATGTAGATGCAATCCTGGTCAACATATGGTGGTAGGTCTTTGATCTCCCCTCTGCTTTGGAAGCATATTTGACAATGTATTTTAGAACTGCATGGCGAGAGAGGACTAGTTGGCAATCTACATTTTCTCTCCATGTTTGGAGTATGTTAGAATTATGGATATTGAGGTTCTCATCATTGCGTGTCGGCCGATATGTCTTTTGACCCATTTCATCAATGTAGAGTGATGACTCCATTTGTACCTTCCAAGGGAATTTATACCTGCATTCGAGTGTAGTTCCTTTTCTACAGAGACATGTTTTCTCATTGCACTTTGTATGTCTTTGAACTCGATTTAAGAGTTGTTAATATTCCTTAAGTGGGTTGGATGCAAATATCTCCTTTGTATCTAGTAAGCAAGGGTCATCTTCAATGTATTGATACATAGCCATGGGTTTGTCATGGTGTTCTCTAGGATTCCATGCTGTAACATAGTTATCAAAGAAACTCTTTGCATCATAGATTTGATTTGGGTCTTCCCAATTTAAACTTTCCATGTTTGGAGCATCTGCAAGACACAAAAAACCATGTATATGTGCAGAGCCATGATGTTGCCATTCATACCTGCAAAAGGGATATGAAAAGATTAGTAAAGAGCATATAAATGTATAGTTTTGGTAGAGGTAATTGCAAGTAGTATACATTGTGTACCTATACCAATAGTCAATTGTATGCATTTGGTTTTGTAGTATCTCCTCATGGAAGATTGAAAAACTTTTGTGCATGTAAGAATCTACAGTGTGGGGGCGATAAATGACATCGTTTGTACGCTAATGTTGGCGAAGCATTGGGTCAAGAGGTATATCCTTTTGCATAACTGCATGCAAGTCTGGCCATTTTGTGTCTGCTGCACTGAGAGTGAAAAATAAGGTTGGGCATTGAAGTCGTGTGATCATGTCTGTTAGCTCGGTCCTTCGCATGGTCCAGAATGCTCTAGTCCCATGTAGATGTGCTCCAAAGCGCATGACTTGTTCTTAGAGTTTGTCTGCTAGGAGTTCTTTGAGATGGGCATGCAATTCTTGAATTGTGGTGGGTTTGTTATGATTGTGGTTTTATTTGAAAAAAAAATGTAGCTATTGATTGACTTCGATGGCGCATAATCAAATTGTAGAGGTAGTATTTGAAATGAGGATGACTGCCAAACCTATTGTCATGGCATCTCATTAAGTGTAATGCATAAGTATCAAGGGTTATGTTTCTCATGCGTGGTTGGCGAGGAAGGTCATCTCTAGTGGGGAAAAGAGAAAGAAATTCCATGTCGAATAGACCTTCTATTTTGTACTCATTGATTGGTGATAGTCCAATTGTTGGCCATTCAATTGTATTTGGTGAAAATTTATCTGTAGTGTTAGCAAATGCTCTTATTTTTTCTAGTTCTCGTTGTGTATTAGGCAATCTAAAGGCAAAGGAAGACATTGGTTTTCATCTTTGAAAACATCATGGTTTTTTAAAGAGATATTTGGTTGTTTAGTGGGAGAAGTTAAAGTTTCTATAGAGACAGAATGGAGGCGATTGGAGACATTGGTGCACGTAGTGGGAAGTGAGGCAAGTGTGTTTTTGTTAAGATCCAAATACTGAATACAAAAGCACCACAAGAGATAAATAATAACAATATGAAAAATCTCTTTTATTATTACCAAACCCTTGAGGTAGGACAACACCATACAATGGATCCTATTATGGAAGGGATCTTCTCCTGTTCACTTGTCTCTTCGAGGGGGTTTCCTCCTAATGAGCTTTACCTCCAAACACAATAATTCTCTTCATATCCTCTTTCATTGCTTGAACCCCTTTATGTTAAGAACCAAAGACTGAACACAAAAGAACCACAATAGATATACAAGAAAAATATGAAAAATCTCCTTTATTACTATCAAACCCTTGAGGTAGGGCAACACCATACAATGGATCCTATTATGGAAGGGATCCTCTCCTTTTCACTTGTCTCTTCGAGGGGGATCCTCTTATTGGACTACCACTCCAAATACAATAATTCTTTTCATGTCTCATTACATTGTTTGAACCCCTTTATATAGTGCTACCACCACCTAAGAACAATCTAGAGGAGGAATCTTCTAGAAGTAGAACCTTCTAAGAAGTCATATTACATTTATTATATCTAACTACCCATTTATTATATCCAACTACTATAGTGGGCCTTATTTAATAATATAGTGAACCTAGTCCACCTTACATTGAATGGCCTCCACTATTATCACTATGGGCCCTCTGCCCCCCCCATTACCTCTCTATCTACCTTACATTCCATCCCCCTTATGAAAGCGTTGTCCTCAACACTTGATGTACAACCATATACCAGGGTCCCATGGATAAGTGTGGAGCATAGTGCTGAAGTAGACTAGAGAACCAGGGTCCCATTGAGAAATTGAAGCCACCATGCTAAAGTAAACCAACCACCATTGTAAAGCATGGTCCCATGTCCAATTTCTCATGTGAACCCCACATGGAAAATATCGACACCCAATAACCAACTGAAAATTATGCTCCCAATACTGACACCTATCATGTGGATCCAAATAAGAATATCCATCCACATAGTGAGAGATAATCAAAGATGAATCTGGAAGGAACAATACCATTGTAGAATATTCAGGCTGGACGTTGGTAACTAGCTCATGATGTGGGACATTGATGTTCACTATAGAACGTGGAGTAGAGCCATTAAATAAAATATGGAAGTGGTTGTCATCCCAGAAATGATAACTATCCATATACCAATCATTGCAATCGGCCTAAAAATCATACCAAACATATATTTCTTGATTATATTCATCCCTGAGGTCTGCGATAAGAAACCTCTCTTGCATGTTATTCAAAGAATCTTGAATACTATGAAAACTATCATTGAAACCATCTACAAAGCCATCCAATATGTCATTCAATGTGTCAATCAATTGGGCTTTGAATGATTTAGTAATCTGTAGAATTTATTTGAGGGTTTGAGAGGAAATAGCCATCTAAGCACCCTATGAAATCTCCGGTCTTGCAGCCGTCATGAAAAAATCCAAAAAATAGAACAATAAGTTACGACATAAAATCATGGTTTTTTCTGGAAAAACCCTAAAAAACTGTTGAATTTAAAATGCTCATAACTTCACTTCTCAGACTCCGTTTCGACTAATTGTTTTTTTGAAATTGGGTGAAATTGTGAGAGGAACTCATATTTGTAATTTTTTGGGGCAAAGTCGATCTCCAGCTGCTACAAAAAAAAGAAAAAAAATGTACTGCCGTCTGGAAAAAACCCTGAAAAATTACAGATTTTAAAACTTCAATATCTTGACTTCTCGGACTCCATTTCAGACGATTTTTTTTTCACCTTGGGTGTTTTTCTGAGAGGAAATCAGATATAGAAATTGTTTCTGCAAAATTTGCACAGAAATATACCGAAAATTTTTAGAATGTCGTGGCCCTCTTTTTTCTTCTCCGAAAAAAAAAATCTGCAAAAATAAAAAATATTTTCCCACAATGTCTGCCAAGAAAAGTGCTCTGATACCACTTGTTGAGATCCAAATACTGAATACAAAATCACCACAACAAATATAGAAGAAAAATATGCAAAATCCCCTCCATTAGTATCAAACCCTTGAGGTAGAGCAACACCATACAATGGATCCTATTATGGAAGGGATCCTCTCCTATTCACTTGCCTCTTCGAGGGGGAATCGTCCTATTGGGATACCACTCCAAATACAATATTTCTCTTCATGTCTCATTACATTGTTTGAACCCCTTTATATAGTGCTACCATCACCTAAGAATATTCTAGAGGAGAAATCTTCTAGAAGTAGAACCTTCTAAGAAGTCCTCTTACATTTATTATATATAACTGCCCATTTATTATATCTAACTACCATAGTGAGTCTTATTTAATAATATAGTGGACCTAGTCCACCTTACATTGAATGACCTCCACTATTATCACTATGGGCCCTTTGGGCCCCCCCATTACCTCTCTAGCTACCTTACAGTTTTGGTCAATTTGTATGTCATTGTAATATTTATCATTTTGTATCTTGTAGAGCAATGCATTGATGACATGATATTTTGTCACATAACAATCATAGCATTTCTCCTTTCCTCCATGTCTCTTGACAACTAAGATATCAATTTTTGAAAGGCGATGGGGAAAGAAAGGCGCTATGTGGAGGATTTGTTGCGAGAAACTAATAGTGTGGCCACTATATTTGTATTGACCACCTCGAGCATGCCTAACTTGCAAGATGAGGATAACTCGAGCAATTAACATTTCCTCAACCTGTGTAAGTATTGCCAGAACAATGGGTTGGTCACCCTGGTCCATATTATTCCATTTGGAGAAATGATGCCCATTGTTTTCTCTATGAAAATGAGTACAAATGTGTCCATTCAGAGATGGGCGAGTGGGAATGCCAGGATATGATTCCATACATGTAGTGCATGTATGTATTTTAGAAAAGGCATCAATATGTTTTTAGAAAGAGTGGGAAGCATGTGTATGGGGTTGAGGTTCTAGAATACGTGTTGGTAATTCCACACAAGGTTGGTTTTGGTTTATAAGTGAAGTCTCTCTAAGTCTATCCATTTTTTTTTTCTTTCAGCATATTTAATTCGACGTTGTTCATTTTGTTGGATCCTAGATGTAGATAGAGGAGTGGTGACTAAGTTAGTGGTTAATGTATTAGTAGTGTAATTGTTCCATCTATTTTTATTTTTTTTTTTATTTCTGTAGCATGAAGTGTATGACAATGGCGATTATATAGAGTATTGTTTGGGAAGTTGAATTTGTGAAGATTTAATGTGTGAAGTATTTGATGGCATGCCTTTTTGAAAGAGAACATGTCTTTCTAATGATCTTGAGAGACCTTCACCAATGGTGCTTGTTGTTGTAGTTGGCAACATTGGGGCAATTCTTGTGCCAAATGAAATTTCCTATAAGAGAAAAGAATAAAAAATTGTAGTTAGAATTCAAAGTTCTTGATATCACATTTTGTAAGTTCGATAACATGTTTTTGTAAGCATATTCCTAAAATAGTTAAAAAAACAATAGTTTTTCTTTAATATGTTTTAAGTGAATGCATAGGTTGGATTTCTTCCATACAAATGTTATAACGAATATAAAAAAACTCCAAAAAWRAAAAAGTTTATATAATATGTATATGCACAAAAGTAGGGAAATTATAAGTTGGTGTTTGAAAAAAAACAACCATAACACTTTGGAAGCACTATTTATCCAACAATTAAGGGACTGGGATCCTCTTTTGGCTTTGATATGCGATCAATTTTATCACATGCAATCAYGATGCTTTTGATATGTGTTTGATTGGAAAATGTTTCTTCATGCACTACAAGTTTGAACAACTATCTATGAAAGAAGAACTTTCCAAAGATGTTATTGATTGTTTTGGTATTTCCTTCATATTCATATTCATATAACTTATCTGCAGAAACACCTATAAGTTGTTCAACGACTTCTTGGAATGTTGTAACATTGATCTTGATTGTTTGTTCTTCAATGCTAAACTGGAAAATGTACCTGTACTCACATTCAAAAACATGTTGATTGCACCTTTGGTAGTTCCAGACACCATCTTCAATAGGTGTGAGTTTTTTTTTACACTTTCGATCTTTGAATATAAGTGGGCATGCAACATACCAACAATTGTCTGTATTTAAAGAAGCAATAGTTTCCTCAACCAAAATGAATGTAGGGTTTGGACCTTTACCAATTCCCTCATTTTCTATGTCAACCAAGTGTTTTTTAATAGATGGGTGCCCTCATGAAGCTCCATGTGTATATAAGGAGTGACAAGTTACATCTGTTAAAGGGTTATCAAACCAGGCTCTCAAATCTTGGGCTTCTTTGAGAATAGGATTGATGGAAAGTTGGGATGTGAAGGTTGTAGTAATTGATATCCTATCAAAGTCAGTTACTTTTACTACTTTCAGAGCGATTATTGGAAAGGTATTTGAGCTAGAATATTGGTGTAGATTATGTTTGTTGCAAAATACTTCCCATAATGTGACCTCTATACTATACCCTGACATGTATTTTAGTTGGAGGGTTCTCTTGTGTGTCTTTATTCCATTCTTTCTCATGATGGTTGTTAAAAGGCTAATAGAGATAACAATTTCAATAATATCAACTATAGAGTTGTTGACCAAAGTTGGTACCACATTAATAGGAGTGAATAGGAAGTTGTGGTTTGATATTGAATGATCATACTCTAAACATAATTCAATGGTCGAGGTAATATATAGAGTTATTTCCCAATCATTTTTTAAATGATTGAATTCTTTTTTGCAAGCTTGATGTATCCTTTTGAGATGATGTAAACTTTGCCAATGTCTATGGAAGGATGGAAATTTTTCGCTTGGATGTTGAAGTAGGTAATGCGGATTTCACCATTTTTTGCATCAATAACATCAAAGCTAAATACATGGCCAATTCCCTTATCATTTGAAAATGTGCATAGATTAGTTTTTGAAAGTACTCTAACTTTTAGAGTCCATTCCTTTAGTGATGCATGCAAAGATGCAATAGGTGTAATTTTTGGGGATGTATTAGGAGGTTCTAATGGTCGTTTTGTAGAAGAACTTACATCTTCTATCAATGTTGGTGCACCAACAATGTCTGCTTCAAAAGTATGCACTTGGATTTCATGCACTATCAGAATCCTATAGAAAGAGTAAAAACAATGTAAAATTAGTACTTGCATCATTGGTAACATAGCAGGGAATGTAAAATGTGGTTGGTGTGTGTGATGCATGTAAAAATTAAAGTAATGTGTAGATGGAAAATCAAGATAACAATTGTATAAACTATAAGTAAGCTTGAGCCATGTGAAGAAGGTAAAGTGAAGACATACTTGTTGTCTTGGATAGATCTTCAAGTGAAGTCTTGTAGTTCAACCAAGGACCCTTTTTGTATTTGAGATGACATGAAATAGTGACCAAGTGTTGAGGAAAATAAGCTTCATAATGTATTGGCTACATGAGATAGGACTACTGAGTAACGGTCTTCTAATGTTAATTCGAAGTCCATAATTTGTATAATAGGACTACAAATAATCTCTCCATTTCCAATCCGTGTAAGTGAGTTTGTTGTCAAAACATATGCCATATCTTTGATATTTATTTTGTAAAAGTGGAAGTACAAGGGAACCGAAATACCACATAGGAAAAAACAATCAAGGAATGTAGTAAGTAAAATATAATGGATACAAATGGAGTTAAAGGAGAATACACATGTTAGTAGAGGAAAAAAATTATGTGTTAAAGTATCAATAGATTTGTTGATGTATGGTTGTAATTATTTGAAAAAAAATGTATGTACTTTTCTAGCGATTAAGAAGGAATAAACATGAGATGATAGGAAAAGAAAAGAATGACATAGTAGGAGAGGAAATGTAAAACCTAAAAATGTCAATATATGTTAGTATGTAAGGAAAGACGTTTAAGAAGGAATAACCAATGTTTTTTTTCTATTATTTTTTTAAAATGTTGTTCACATACAATCTACATAATACTAATTGTATTTATTATTATTCACATAAATTTTAAAATATGTATATGAGGGAAGTAGACATGCTTACAAGTAGGAATATCATGTTATATAAAATCAAAGTGAAGTAATAGAATATAGTTATGTTCAAAATTTAGAAATAGTCATTGCGTTCAACTATCCATTGATTTTTGTTTTTAGATCTTTCAACATGAGCTTTAAGATAGACATTTCATCGCCTTCAACTATGCCTTTAATGGGTTTTTGCTGGTATGATTTTAATACCATGAATTTTTTTTTTTGCTCTACTTGTACACAATTTAGTAGATCTGTCAACATGAGCTTTAAGACCATTTTGAGCTAATTGATGTTTTGGTTCATGTTGGAATGCGTCTTGCACACTATTATAGACTTCACATCATTTAAAATCATTTGATATATAAAATTGATTATACAATTAATGAATTTGCAAATTTGACAAGAATGTTGGGTGCATAAATGTTGGATGATGAAATAATGTAAACAAGAAGGTATTGTGAATATACTTGACCTATGTGTTATGTAGACTAGATCTGTGTGTTATGTAGACTAGAGAGTACCCTGATTCACAACTAGCTTGGCCAATTGACAACAGAAAAATGAAGATACCCACAATTAACAACAAGTATTATCCGTCTGTACTCGTTTTAAGTGAGATGATCACAAATTTACTTGTTTAATAAACAACCATACATTTTAACGCAACAAACAACCATCAATTTTATGTTGTATGGGATGGATGTATGAAGATATATCGTATCAATTTTATGCCATACAAGATGGATGTATACAGATATCTCATGCCAAGCAACCTCGTCCTTTATAGATAATTTGACGAGGCATGAAATGGAAGGTCATCACATCACATGCTCGACTAGCACTGACATTAAATGCCAACACCAACCTGCCACCATGCACACATGAGCCTTATATTATATTATTAATTAAATATGAAAATATGTGATTACCTGGTTAATATGACGTGCAATTAAATAATTGGGAAGACACATAGTGTACCCTATGTATGTGTACACATTCCTAAAACAATAGTGTGGTCTGGAACCCATTAATGGTCAAACGTAGAATTTCACTTCCTTTTACCCATCCCCAGGTCTTGTCAAATTGTTCGTCGGACGACAGATTCGAATTCCAACTTATTGCTGGCACAATTTGACCAAAAAGTAGTTGTCCAACCTTGGTACTTGATATTGTGTACCAAGGGAGGTGGCGTTACCCTGTGATGTCGTTGAATTTGATGCAGAGAGGAGAATTTTGATGATGGGTTTGTGGGATTTCATTCGACGACATAGGATGAGAAGGTGGTTTCCTGGATTCTGGTTCCAAGATGTACAATTTGAGGGATATTTGAATTGGAATTCGATTATGCTGTAAAATATGCATTGTTTTCTACCGAACACTGGAACTTCTGAACATGATTGATGAAATATATCATGCTAGTGTACCACAACAAAGATCTTCTTCTGGTGCCCAAGGTCGTCGGGTCATGGATGTTAGAGCCGAATAATTGGTTGTTGTATCATGTCGATCTTAATTCGACCAAATTTTTCGTAGAAAGGATCAAAGGTAAGTTATAATGGCTACTATTGAAGAAACGTTTTAGGAACTTTTCCAATTTTTCTTGCGGTATTTGTTGCTACTCAAACTTCAAGTGGAAATTTCCTTTCTCTTACCTTATTTTATGGCCCTGTTAAATCTGAACTATGCTTGCTAAGTCCTGTAGAGGATTTGAACACCTTTCAAAATAGTTAGGGTTTGTATTCATTTTTTCTAAAGGGAGCCCTAACATAAATTTTATCACCAGATATGCGATGTTATAATGAAGGGTCCATATTGACTACGAAATTACAATATTTTACAAGGAATATTTTCTTAATATTTCACTTCGGGGGTGCTTCCCTCGAATCCTCCACCAGGGGGGGCTACAAAAATTGTTTCCACCACCCCTAGACCCCCTTGGTGACAGTGCTATGGGGGAAATCCCCCCCACACCCCACCATTAGGGAATGGGGTCCAAACACGGTTGAAACAAACCTCTGAATCAGGAAGATAATCAATGTCCACAACCAACATGGGGCATTCAGAGGATCTGACTCAAATGGTCAACCTAATGTTCGAAGATAGGCTGGAGGGTTCCTCAAAATTATGTCCTTAGAGGGAGTGTATAGGTTTGGTGCTGGAGGAGAATGGTCTATTGGAATTTGTTGAAGGGAAAGAAATCTCTCCATCTGATCCAACACAACTAGCATCCCACCTCAAGAAGGATGTAAATACAAGGAGGATTATTGGGGATGGAGTCAAAGACCACATTATTCCCTTTATATCTAGTAAGAAGACATCCAAGGAGATGTGGGAGGCCCTGGTAAATTTGTGCCAATCTCATAACTAGAGAAGGAAGATGTTTCTTCTAGAGAAGCTGAGAAGCACAAATATGGCCAAGGGAGAGTCAATTGTCACTTACCTCACAAAGTTCACTTAGATCAAATATGAGATTGAGGCTGTGGGAGAGGCAATGGATGATATTGAGTGGGTGAGAAMAACCTTGAAACAATTCACAAAGCAGTGGGAAGTATTTATTTGTGGAGTGGTGGCTCAGGAAAAACTCCCTGATTAGAGGAGGTTATGGGATGAATTCACCTAGGAGGAGATGAGAGTTGAWTTTTTTTTAAGGAAAATCCATCACATAGGTAATCAACACCACTAATGGAAACATATGCATTATATTTTGCATGAAAAATAACATGCCATTGTTAGGAAAACTTAAATTTCACATAGTCATGMACAATTTATATAAATAAATATTATATAGTTGAAAACTTCAATTCATTTTTCTACATTTCATCCTTTTGCACCATATCTAAAGTCTTTGTGATAGTATCTTGATCATCCCTCCAAGTTAAGAAATTTTTGTTTTTCCATGTTTTCATCTATCACATCACGAGAGACCATCATTAGCTTACATGCACTCATACATAAAAGATTTTGCAGTGCTTCAATATGTAGAATGAAAAACCAGTTAGCACCCAACTCTTGCACATCTCAATTTTCTTTTGAATAATGTCCTAGAAAAAAAGCATAGAAGACGACGTGTATCCTACTCATCAATAGTAGGGATACTCATGTTCTCCATGGTGAGCACTAGACCAGATGTTTCCTAAGCAATGGGAGTTGTTATTCGATTCATGGTGAATCTTAGAAAGAATATTTGGACTGTAGTGAAGTGGATATTCATATGTTTAAGGGGAACTTTAGATGATGTTATTTTTTATAGACAGATATATTTGCAAATTGAAGGATTTGTGGATTCCAATTTTGGTGGAGACATATATGTATGAAATTCCACTACGTGATATACTTTCACTCTTGTTGGTGGTACTGTAAGTTGGACATCTAAGATGCAACTAGTGGTGGCTTTAACAACCACTGAAGTAGAATATGTGTTAGCAGTTGAGGCTTGCAAAAAGGAAATTTGGTTAGAAAAATTGTTGGTTGACTTCAAGATAATGCAAGAGAAGATTACTTCGCATTGTGATAGTCAAAGTGATATTCACTTAGTTAAGAATCCATCATTTCATTCTCACATGAAATGTATTGATATTATGTAACATTTATAAGAAACATAGTTCACATGAAACATATTGATATTAGGTAACATTTATAAGAAACATGGTGGAAGAAGGTAGGATCCTATTGAAAAAAAAATGATACTAATGTGAATATTGTAGATATCCTTACAAATCTGACATAGAAGTTTGAATGTTGAATTTTTTTTTTGGATTTTCTTAAAATGTGATCAAGGAAACATTGGGCAATTAACACTTGTATGAAACACATAGGAAAGTAACTTCTTATATATTAACTTTGGGTGAGAGAACTGTAGCGAACCTATCGTTTCGTCATGACATCAAGCCTCACATAACAAGTGAATTTTTTTTTGTTTGGTGTGTGTGTGTTTGTAGGAAGGTAATAATGAAATCATACTCAACAACGCAACACGACGATGAACACCACGCAAGCAACTCATGCAACAACAACATGACGACTTTGTAAGTTTGTAGGTATGAGTCTCAAGTATGTTGGTGCAAATATTGTTATTGTTACTAGTCTGAAGGACATGTTAAAGCATTTATATTGCCTCGAATACACCATCTGTGAACTGGACAGTGAAAGTGATTGTTCTTCCAATTACTATCTATAGCATCATCGATTGTGAGAAGATATCCTTCACTAGCTGAACAATGCTCTTCTTGGATTTTATTCCTACCTTGAATCAAATTTTTTGCAATAGTTTTCCATTCTTACAGTTCAATATTCTGTTACCAGTTATAAACCCAAATCCTCCTGAAAGGTTCATGATAACAATATTGTGAACAAAAACCTTCAAAACATTTATGTAAGCACAATAAATTGTCCATTATATGTAACAAGTAAGCTTCTAATATTCAAAAAGGAACAATTCTTCTTTCAAGTCATTGCAAAGTACAAAGGAAAGATTCATCCATTCTAAATTTATAAATAAAGCCTAATGGAATTGGATGAACTAGGCATAAATGCATATAAAGAATTGAATGTAGGATGAACATTGCTCTGGAA
The DNA here is from genome assembly GCA_032191745.1 of Picea mariana. Classification (NCBI taxonomy): domain Eukaryota; kingdom Viridiplantae; phylum Streptophyta; class Pinopsida; order Pinales; family Pinaceae; genus Picea; species Picea mariana. Next base: position 2,030 of record JASDQU010436153.1, on the reverse strand, counting down.
TTTAATGGGTCATTTTTTTGGAATTTTCCTCATTGAAATCAATCCAGGTTGGGGTTGAAATATCAGGCCTAGAAACTAGAACATTAACCAGTGTCATGTCTTGTTAACCATCCCAGGTATAGGTGCTAAAAACCTAAAGATTCCAACTCCAATGCTTTTCCATGTTATTAATGGGTAGAAAAATTAGAATACAATATAAAATTGACTCTTAAAATAACAAACATGTGTTCTATGTTTTATTCCCTACGGACTTCTGTGGTTTCTAAAGGATTTTTGTATTCCCTACAGACTTCTGTAGGTTCTGAAGACCTTATGATTATGGGTCCACATTAAGGGGTTGGAAAGTAAAATACAAAAGATATAAAATTGAGGCTTAAATAATAGATATTTGATTTAGGTTATACCATTTAGTTATGATTCTGTAGTTACTATTTGACTTCTGCTTTCCCATTTACTGTAAAGCAGTGCATTTATGGTCATTGTCATATGGTCTTTTTGGGTTGGAATTGAACATAACTGCTATAAAAAATACAGGTCTTCTCCGAAATGTCTAGAAGGACAAGATGAAAGAAACTTGCAACTACATTTTAGAACAAGATTATCTCTCCCACTCTTCACAGGTGGGAAGGTTGAAGGAGAATAGGGTGTTTCTATTCTTGTTGTGCTCCTGGATGCAAATATAGGAATAAATATTGTATTCAGGATGAGGCCATAATTACTGAAATTCAACCTTTACTTTAAATGCTTACTTATGCTAAATTTATGATGTTACTTATCTAGGGAGCATACAATGAAACTGAAGATCTAAAGACTACCAGAAAAGGACTTATACGATACAAGAAAAAGGTGAAGGTGTGTCAATGAACGTCATTCACAGAATACTAAAACAACGACTCATACTACTTCTGATTAGTATTTTATCAGATTCACTACACTATTATCAGGGTTCCTGCTAAGGTGTAAAGTAAATTGATAGTCAAATGTTTTTCCCTTTCTTAAAACCCTCACAAGGTAACTTAAGAATTTCCAAGGCTTATCAAATTTTAAAGGAGGTATACGTGAAGGCAAAGTGGCCCCAACATTAGCCAGGTAGAGGAGATAAACTTATCCTATAGAACACAGATGGCTAAAACTACAATGATTCGAGACCATAATATGCTAGGCAAGGCTTGCTGCTAGCTTGACATTTTTGTGAGACTCGATTGATTCATACTAAAATATCATCCTTGGATTCAAGGTCAAACAAAATAGATCAATCAAGTCTCTCAATATCTGCCAAAATTCCATTTGGTATACAGTTAAAAAGAATGAGAAGTTTCCCATCATTAACATCAATCACAACACTAGTTTTCCCCCTACAAGAAGTCATAAACGAAATAAGACAGGCTCATTGACAATGCATGAATTGTATTCTCAACAACAAAAACATATTCTCTAAACAAGAAAAATTGTATTCTTTACACCAGCAAGTCGTATGCTTTAACAGGCGAAAATGTATTCCTTAACAACAATCGCTGTCATCAAAGACTAATAATTGTTGTGGAGATGATACAGTTAACCTATTAATGAGATTTCTGCTCAAACGTGCTACCAGTCTGCCATTACAGAAATCAACATTCAACCTTACACTGTCAAATGAGCAGGCTAGTTATTAACGCATATAAATTGGTTATCTAAAATGAATTATATACTGAAATTGTTGTAAAAAGGGATTGAAAAAATTGTTAGTTCAATGCATCAATTCAAGTTCTATTAAGTTCACTATCAACCACATTCGGCCATCCATTAACATAGATTACACCCCCAATTACACAGTGGAACTAGAGCCGTTGACACCATATATATACGCTACCCATTACTCAAAACAACACAAGCAATCAAGTAAAATTTGTCGGTGGTTCAAGGGTAAATCTCACTCAGTCCTGGTAAACATTTACGGTCCTTCAGATGTAAAAAGGCAGCCGTAAGTAATTTAAAACATGATAACTTAGTGATTTTAAAAGAAAACGCTAGTTTAAACAATCAATTTA
>JASDQU010436152.1:23503-37306 GCA_032191745.1 Picea mariana | reverse complement strand
TGTAATAAGCCCAAACAAATTCAAAAAGTTTATTTTCCCAATCTATGTGGTGGAACTGAAATGTCTTTGTTAAGATATTATCAAGTTCTCTATTAGTCACTTCCACCTTCCCATTGGCTTGTGGACGATAATATATTTTTCTATGGTTTATTTTCAAGAGTTCCCTTCGATATGCTATCAACTTGGAAGTAAAATGAGATCGTCTATATGATAGAATTTCTATAGGCACTCTTAATATGGTGAATATGTTTTCATAAATAAATTCAACAACTCTTCTCTTAAATGTTCTTGAGGGGTTGAACTTCCACCATTTATCTAGATAATATGTGCATAATAGTATGTACTTGAATTGATTAGACGGTGGATTGATACGACCCAAAAAATAAATACTCCACTTCTCGAATGGTTAAAGAGAAATATGTGGTTGTAATGGCATTTCTGAATATTTGGTAGGTTGACCCATTCTTTGGCAATCATCATAATGTATCACATATTCATGTGGATCTTTGTGAAGTGTTGGCCAATAATAACTAGTGGAGAGAATATTTTTGGCAGTACTTGTTGCAAGAAAAATGTCATCCTCATCTCTCATCATGAAAATTGATGTAGGAGCATCGCTCACTCATCAAGCGAGCCAACGCATGGAGCAGAAAAGACAGCTGGACAGCGCCTACAAATTTTGAAATGCTTTGGGATTTGTTGCGCCGTTCTTTAATGAAGGCATTCATGAAGAGCGCAGTTGTATTGTAAAGGGGACCTTGAGCCTTTAAGCTCTCGTCCTTAGTAGATAGGAAGGCATTTAATAGATTTAATGTTGTTAGATAAGAATTTAATTGTAGATTTGATAGTTTCAGTTTTCGAGAGGGAAACGAGATATAGACACCCTCCTTTGTACATTGTATTATGATCATTCATTCAGGAGAAAAAGAGAAGATCAAGCAGACAACTTGTGGAGAACACCCATGTACAGATTGAATTAATAGAAGAGAGCCTTTGATTCAATTTCATGACTGGTGTCGTTTCTCTGTGTGTGTTGTTTATGTACTCATGAGTGTTTGTTTTATTTGTATGCATTTGCTTTAAATATGTTGTGCATGTGATTTAAGGTTTTTAACTAAAGTCTGAGAGAGAAGAGAATAAGTTTCAATTGTTTCTCTGTCTGAGCCAGGAGATTCCTACATAGAGTGCAGTCAAATTCATCCGCATAGAGTGCGTTGATGGGGCTAGACAGTTAAACTCTTATTCTCATCTGCCCAAAATTTGATTTGGGTTGGTAGAGCTGTGTAGGAGAAGTGCAGGCTGAAATTGAAGTTTCAGTTGTAAGTATGAACAGGGAGCTAAGGACTGCTGTAGCAGGAAGTGCACAGAGTCTGGAAGAATTCAACACTTCGAGAACTGTTGGAGGTTGAGTGCGAGAATTGTGTGCAAAGTCTCTGAGGGAGTCAGAGTTGACAAAGCTCAGGAGGGATAGATCCTTTGTGGATACTGCGGGAACAGATCCAGGAGAGGCTCGAGTAGGAAGAAGCTGTGGAGCAGAAGAAATCCTCAAGGAGGAGAATCAACAGCCAGGGTTCGCAGGATAGATTTGCAAAATTCCGTTGACCGACAGATCTGGGAAAAGTTGCACGGGAATTAGTCTTTAGGCGCAGGGAAGAGAACCAGCGCCATCGAGATTTGGTCTTCGGCGTTTGTGGAGGTAAGAGTTTTACACTCGTCGAAATCGCGATTAGTGATTTCTCGACTTAATGGGAGCCGTTGATCATTAGAGGGACAGGGGGCACGATATTCCGAAGAGTCGGGGTTCGGCACTTCGCAACTCTCGGCGTCAGAAGAATCACGTAGAATTCGCAAACCTCCGAGTTGCGATGGGTCCCACGGCGAGAGTGTGTGGTATTGACAGGTGGCATCACGTATCAGGGTTCAAGACTTGGAAGGTCCTGTGAATGGTGCAATAGGGATCGCGAACTTCCGATCGGCGATTTTCCAATTTCCATAAGTGTGTGGGGTCCAAGCGTCAGTAGCAAGGACAGGTATCATTGGAGGATCGAAACATCAGGGTTCAGAGTTTGGAACTTCATATTTTCAGCATCGCGAGTAGCGATATCCCGATAGGGAAAACTCCGACGATAGAAGAGGAGAAAGTCAGCGATTGACCATATCGGGTTCGGGGACTCATGAAGCATAACGAACGCGAGCATAGAATTCGCGATATCGCGAATTCAGATTTCCTGAGAAACTTGCCGGGGGGTCAATTGAGTACCCTTTGGGTGACGAAAGGTCTCGATACGGGATCCGAGGGGCATTGTAGCTCTTCGGGCCAGAGTAAGAGAAGGTCTTGGTGAGAGTGATCATTCCCCGAGGAGTTGGGAAGGTTGCGTCAGAGTGGTATCAGAGCAGGGAATACCTTTGTTTTTTGTAGCGGAGAAGAGGACTCATCATGCTGCCAAGAAGAGAAAGGCAATCGCCTGATCGAGAAGAAAGGGATGCCCGAAGAAGAGGAAGGCCAGCAGGAAATCTTGAAATAGAGCGCCAGAGAGATCTCCGAGCAAGGCTTGAGGAGATGGAGACAACGCAGAGATGCAGAGTCAGCACTGGAGAGTTCAGTGATTTTGAGGTTGAAGAGGAATATGGACATGAAAAATAGGTCACAGCAAAGGATGCATCGACTGAGCGATTGATCAAAGCCATCACCCAGATGAGTTCCAAGACCAAGATGGACATTCCCGTCTATGAGGGAAACCTAGATGCAGAAGAGTTGCTGGATTGGATCCGCGCTCTTGACACCTACTTCGATTATGAGGACATCGAAGAGGATAAGAAAGTAAGGCATGCTATTATAATGTTGAAAGGACATGCAACCTTATGGTGGGATGAGCTACAGGTGGATAGGCATTCCAAGGGAAAACAGAAGATCAAGAAATGGGACAGGATGATCGCGAAGATGAAAGCGAAGTTCATCCCGAGAGATTATCAGATCACTCTATTCAGGCGAATGCAGAACCTGAGACAAAAGTTGATGATGGTGAAGGAGTACACCGAGGAGTTTTACAGGCTCAACATCAGAGCAGGTCATCGGGAGAGTGATGATGAGAAGGTGGCGAGATACCTGAATGGTTTAAGATATGACATTCAGGATGAATTAATCATGCTAACCATCAGGACGGTGGAAGATTCTTACCAATTGGCTCTGAAAGCCGAGGAGAAGTTGAGCCGTAAGAAAGGTCAGCGAGGGCGAGGCAGAAGTCATCCCAGAGGAAAGGCAATTGCCCAAGAAAGAACCCAGAAGCCCAAGGAGGAATGGAAGAGACCTCAGGGTAAGGTTGAGAGAGGTGGAACCTCACAACAAAGACAGCAATATGCTGAGCCGAGGAGGCAGCATACAGAGCAGGGTGGAGGTTATGCTGACGCTAACGCTTTTCCTCGTACCAGAGGTAGGGGAAGAGGCTGAGGAGGAATCATCACATGTTTTACATGTGGGAAAGATGGACACAAAGCTGTTGACTGTCCAGACAGAAAAATCGGACAGAGGAGAAGCTCACATCACTAAGGCACAGAGGCATGATGTTGAGAATGAGGACACCGGAAGTGGGAAGTCACTGACGGTGCATAAAGTTCTCTTGACACCTGAGAAAGAGGTGGAGGACATAGCTCAAAGATGCAGATTGTTCAGAACCACGTGCAAGACCAAGGGCTGGAAATGCAAGGTCATAGTGGACAGCAGAAGCACCGATAATCTCGTTTCGACGGAGATGGTAGAAAAGTTGGAGCTGGAGACAACCAATCACCCGAGTCCATCCAAAGTATCATGGCTGCAAAAAGGGAATTAGGTGAGTGTCACTAAACAATGTTTATTTGATTTCAAAATGGGTAAATATAAGGATAAATTCCTATGCGATATCATTCCCATGGATGTCTGTCACGTATTGTTGGGGAGACCATGGCAGTATGATTGAAATGTGGTTCATGATGGGAGAATGAACACATACACCTTAGAGAAGGATGGGATGACACATAAATTGCTTCCGATAAAGAATAAAGAGGTGAATCCGGAAGTGAGCAACACGATACTTCTCATGAGTGGGAAGGAGCTTCTCACAGAGATGGAGAAGAACGAAGATCCACAATTCTTTGTGGTCAGGAAACCAAAAATTGTCCTGACTAGCACAAGAGTGGATGACTTGCCAGAAGAGATTCAGGAACTGCTGGGAGAGTTCGCTGACATCATCGTGTATGAAATACCTCTTTCATTGCCCCCGATGCGGAGTGTGAGTCACCACATTGACCTCATACCTGGAGCAAGTTTGCCGAATAAAGCTGCATATAGATTGACGCCATAGGAAAATGAGGAGGACAAAAGGCAGGTACAGGATTTGTTGGATAAAGGACAGGTCAGAGAGAGTCTGAGTCCATGTGTTGTTCCGACAGTACTAAGTCCTATGAAGGATGGAGGCTAGAGGATGTGTACAGACTCCAGAGCGATAAACAAAATCACCATCAGATATAGCTTTCCACTGTTGAGAATGGATGATCTGATGGATTGCCTGAGTGGGGCAAATTATTTTTCAAAGATTGATTTGAAGATCAGATATCATCAGATTCACATGAGAGAGGGCAATGAATGGAAGATAGCATTCAAGACATACGAAGGTTTGTACGAATGGCTGGTCACGTCGTTTGGCTTGACAAACGCGCCGAGCACATTCATGAGGCTGATGAATGAAGTCGTGAGGGAATTCATAGGGAAATTTGTTGTCGTATATCTGGACGACATAATGATCTTCAATAAGACCAAGGCTGAGCATTTGAAGCATTTGGCCATTGTGATGAGGAGACTACAGCAGGAGAAGTTGTTGGTCAACATGAAGAAGTGTTCCTTCATGAAGACAGAGCTCATTTATTTGGGTTTTGTTATTTCGGCTAATGAGTTGAAGATGGATCCTGAGAAGGTGGAAGTGATCAAGAATTGGCCATCACCGAGAAATGTTTTCGAGGTAAGGAGTTTCCATGGTTTGGCTAGTTTCTACAGAAAATTCATTCGGAATTTCAGTGGAATTAGCGTAGCAATGATGGACACGGTGAAGAAGTGGCATAATTTTTTTCATTGGACAGCAGAGGCTGAAAAGAGCTTCAATCCGTTGAAGCGAAAGATAACAGAGCAACCAATTCTAGTGTTGCCTGATTTCCAGAAGACATTTCAGGTGAAGTGTGATGCAAGAAGGTATGCTATTGGAGCGGTCTTGAGTCAAGAGGACAGGCCAGTTGCATATTTCAGTGAGAAGCTGGATGAAGCAAAGCTGAAATACTCCACATATGACAAATAGTTTTATGCTATCATACAGGCATTAAAGAACTGGAGGCATTACTTGATACCCAAGGAATTTGTACTGTATAGCGATAATCATGCATTGCAGTTTGTGAGTCAACAGAAGAAGTTGAATCAGAATCATGCCAAATGGGTAGAGTATATGCATAATTTCACGTTTGTGATAAAACACATTTCAAGAACTGCTAACAAAGTGGCTAATGCTTTGAGCAGGAAATGTTTGCTGTTGCAGGAATTCAGAGTCAAGACCTTGGGTTTTGAAAATCTGAGGGACATGTACGCAGGAGATGCAGACTTTGGAGAAGCGTACGAAGCAGCTGAGAATCCCGTTCTCAGGGATCGGAGCCCCTGGATAGATTATATGATCCAGGATGGATTGTTGTTTCGAGGCAATCAACTGTGCATTCCTAATTGCTCCATGAGGGAGAACTTGTTGAAAGAAAAGAACAGTGGACAATTAGTGGGTCATTTTGGACATGAAAAAACGTTTGTGAAGCTAAGAGAATCGTATTATTGGCCGGGCATGCGAGCATATGTTAAAATATTTGTTGACAGATGTTGACAGGGTTTTTATCAGCCGTTGCCCATACCCGAGAGACCATGGGAGGCAATAAGCATGGATTTTGTACTGGGTTTGCCGAGGACTCAAAGAGGAGTTGATTCCATATTTGTGGTGGTAGATAGGTTTTCTAAGATGGCACACTTTATTTCGTGTCATAAGACCAGTGATGCGACCCACATCGCAAATTTGTTTTTCAAAGAAATCGTCAAATTGCATAGATTGTCCAGAAGCATAGTCTCGGATGGGGATACCAAATTCATAGGTCATTTTTGGAGGACACTATGGAAAAATCTAGGAACAAACTTAGCGTTTAGTTCATCTTATCATCCGCAGACGGATGGACAAACAAAGGTGGTCAACAGAAGTCTGGGGGATCTATTGAGGAGCTTGGTGATAGAGCACCACAGCAGTTGGGACCAAATATTACCATAGGCAGAATTCGCATACAACGATTCAGTGAATCGGAGTACAGGAAAGAGTCCATTCCAGATTGTGTATGGGACATAGCCAAGGGGATTTTCTGAACTCAAGGAGTCAAAACAAGCTACGACTAGCAGTGCTAGCGCTGAAGAATTTGCTGAGGCGATGCAGGAACTTCACAGTCAAGTGAAGCAACGACTGATGAAATCAAATCAAGAGTACAAACGCAGAGCTGATCAGTGGAAGAGGCAACTTCAGTTTGAAGTTGGTGATATGGTTCTGGTGCACTTAAGGAAGGAAAGGTTCCCAAGGGGAACATACAACAAGCTCAAAATGAAGAAAATTGGGCAGTGCAGAATCCTGAAGAAATTCGGGGAGAATGCATACGATCTTGAGTTTCCAGATGGCATTGGGATATCTCCGATTTTTAATATTTCATATTTATACCCATACAGGGCTGCAGAAGCAGAGACTAGACTTGAGGAACCAGTGATCCAGTGGCAGAAGCAGATGCCGATAGCTGAAAAGCCACAGATGGAGTCCATACTAGACAAGAGAGTAGGAAAGAAGACCTGGAGAAAGGACTATTTTGAGTATCTAGTCAAATGGAAGAACCAGCCAGTGGAGGATGCCAGCTGGGAAAATGAAGCAGTAATACAGAAGCATGGACACACCGTGCAGGAGCTCATGGACAGGAGCCGATGAAATATTTCAAGACGAGGAGTATGATGCAGGAGCATCACTCACTCATCAAGTGAGCCAGCACGTGGAGCAGAAAAGACAGCTGGACAACGCCTACAAATTTTGAAATGCTTTGGGATTTGTTGTGTCACTCTTTAAAGAAGGAATTCATGAAGAGAGCACTTGTATTGTAAAGGGGACCTTGAGTCTTTAATCTCTCGTCCTTAGTAGATAGGAAGGCATTTAATAGATTTAATGTTGTTAGATAAGAATTTAATTGTAGATTTGATAGTTTCAGTTTTCGAGAGGGAAACGGGATATAGACACCCTCCTTTGTACATTGTATTATGATCATTCATTCAGGAGAAGAAGAGAAGAGCAAGTAGAGAACTTGTGGAGAACACCCATGTACAGATTGAATTAATAGAAGAGAGCCTTTGATTCAATTTCATGACTGGTGTCGTTTCTCTGTGTGTGTTGTTTATGTACTCATGAGTGTTTGTTTTCTTTGTATGCATTTACTTTAAATATGCTGTGCATGTGATTTCAAGTTTTTAACTGAAGTCTGAGAGAGAAGAGAATAAGTTTGAATTGTTTCTCTGTCTGAGCCAGGAGATTCCTGCATAGAGTGCAGTCGAATTCATCTGCATAGTGTGCGTTGATGGGGCTAGAAAGTTAAACTCTTATTCTCATCTGCCCAGAAGTTGATTTGGGATGGTAGAGCCGTGCAGGAGAAGTGCAGGCTGAAATTGAAGTTTCAGTTGTAAGTCTGAATAGGGATATAAGGACTGCTGTAACAGGAAGTGCACAGAGTCTGGAAGAATTCAACACTTCGAGAACTGTTGGAGGTCGAGTGCGAGAATCGTGTGCAAAGTATCTAACGGAGTCAGAGTTGACAAAGCTCAAGAGGGATAGTTCCTTTGTGGATACTGCGGGAACAGATCCAGGAGAGGCTTGAGCAGGAAGAAGCTGTGGAGCGGAAGAAATCCTCAAGGAGGAGAATCAACGACCAGGGTTCGCAGGATAGATTTACAAAATTCCACTGACCGACAGATCTGGGAAAAGTTGCGCGGGAAATAGTATTTAGGCACAGGGAAGATAACCGGGGCCATCGGGATTCAATCTTCAGCGTTTGTGGAGGTAAGAGTTTTACACTCGTTGAATTCACGATTAGCGATTTCCCGATTTAATGGGAGCCGTTGATCGTTAGAGGGACAGGAGGCGTGAGATTGCGGAGAGTCGGGGTTCGGCACTTCGCAACTCTCGGTGTCGGAAGAATCATGGAGAATTAGGGAACCTCCAAGTTGCGATGGGTCCCACGGCGAGAGTGTGTGGTATTGACAGGTGGCATCACGTATCGGGGTTCGAGACTTGGAAGGTCCTGTGAATGGTGCAACAGGGATTGCGAACTCTCGATCGACGATTTCCCGATTTCCACAGGTGTGTGGGGTCCAAGCGTCAGCAGCGAGGACAGGTGTCATCAGAGGATCGACACATCGGGGTTTGGAGTTTGGAACTTCATATTGTCGGCATCGCGAGTAGTGATATCCCAATAGGGAAAACTCCAATGATAGAAGAGGAGAAAGTCAGCGATTGACCATATCGGGGTTCGGGACTCATGAGGCATAAGGCACGCGAACATAGAATTCGCGATATCGTGAATTTTGATTTCCCGAGAAACTTGCCGGGGGGTTAACAGAGTACCCTGTGGGTGACGAAAGGTCCCGATACGGGATCTGAGGGGCATTGTAGCTCTTCGGGCCAGAGTAAGAGAAGGTCCTGGTGAGAGTGATCATTCCCCGAGGCATGGGGAAGGTTGCGTCAAAAATACTTTAAAATTTTATAACTTCATATTCCCTAACACATGTTCATAGAATCTGATCAGTCCTAACATGAATAGATAACCTTTTATCCATGTAAAAGTTCCACTTTTTCTTACCAAAGCACAACTTTCTTGATAAGAAAAATGTTGGGGCAAGATTCCAACAACAAAATAAATTGCAATGTTTACAAACCATGATGTGATCACATACATGGTAAAGTGTTGCTCATTAGGAAAAGAATCATCCATTGGTTCATCCAATTGATCTCTTTGAATTTGTGATAAAAAAACTGCAACCACATTTTCTTGACGAGGCTTATCAAGTATAGTTAGGTCAAATTCTTGAATAATTAATAATCGGTGAACTTGTATACCATTAGTTACTATTTTATTCACTACGTATTCAATTTTTGAGTGGTTTGTATGCATAAATGTGGGATACCTATTGATATAATGGAGAAAATTGTTGATTGTATACACTACTTCCAAGAAGTCCTTCTTTGTCACTATATAATTTTGTTCATCTTTTGCAATATTTTTGTCGATGTAATATATTGAATGCATGGCTAAATTCTCCTTCTTTCCTAACTGAACACCCAAACTTTTGTCAAAAGAATTAGTTTAAATATGAAATGGTAAATTCCAATTGGGTCTTACAGAACATGGGTTATAATTAATTTTTGTTTTAAAGCTCCAAAGTCCTACTGATAGGATTTTGTCCACATACATTCCACGTCCTTAGAGAGAAGAAAAAACAATGGAGAGGCTAGTTTGCTAAAATTTTGAACAAATCTCCTATAATACCCAACATGTCCAAGGAAACTTCTTACCTCACCTTGTTTTGTTGGAACTGAAATATTTTTGCAGGATCAACTTGAACACCCTTAGAAGAAACATGATTTCCTAACATAATTCCTTCCTTAATCATTAAAAAACATTTTTCATTACTTAATGGAAGATGACTTTCTACACATCGCTAAAGAATTTCTTATAATCTAGCTAGTGCTTCATCAAACTGATTACCAAAAGTAATGAAGTAATCCATAAAAAATTGTACATCATCTATTATTGAATCAACAAAAATACTAAAAAAACTCTCGAAAAGGTGGCTTGTACATTGCATAACACAAAGGGAAGGACTCTCTAAGAAAAATGTTCCTAGGGGCATCTGAATGTTGTTTTGTCCTGATCTTCTTGTACAATATGAATTTTTTTATACTTGCTAAAACCATCGAGGAAGGAAAAATATTTCTTGCTAAATAAGGAATTCAAGACTTGGTCAATAAAGGGTAAAGGGTAATGATGTTTTATATTCCAGATTTATTGATTTCCTTATAATCTAAGAAAATGTTCTATTTTCCTCCTTTATTAGGAACTCATACAAGTAGAGAAGCCCACTCGCTGTTAGAAATTGGATAGATAACTCTGGTTGTTAATAGTTTTTGTAGCTCATATTTCACGATATCCTTGAGAAAAGGGTCGAAGAATAGGTTTCATTCCATATTGAATTTAAATGTGGTGCATACAAATAAATGGATCGATCCCATTCATATCTTTGTAATCCCAAACAAACACTACATAATATTGTTGCAACAATTTCTACAATTACTGTTGTTGAATTGACAGTAGCTAATTCTTGCGTTTAGAGATTTTCCTAGGGAAATATCGATGGTTTTGGCTTGATTACTAACAATTTTTTCTACAAAATATTAATCTAAATATTTAGGATCATTATCATCACTATGAATTGAAGGTGATTCATTAGATTTTTAATTTATGTATTGTTTTCAGAAATATCCCCTTCTCCTTCTATTTGATGATTACTCTCCCTAATTACAATAGTTGTTGAATAAATATTCCACACTAAGTTTGATATCATACTTTATTCAGATGGTGTTTTCAAATTAAATGATTTTTCAATTGTAATAATTGACATAACATTCTCAGCATAATAATCCCTTCCATCATCACGTGGAATCCACAAATATTCTTCTATTTCCAACATTGATTTTGTTGGGAGATATCATTTGTGTTTTTTAACTCATTCCCCTTGTGAAATTATCATATTTATGGCTTGACATTCTTTGTAAGAATCGACATTTGCTAACCATGGATAACCCCTTGTATTTGTTTTAGGATGAAACATTATAAAATCTGTTGGGTATTCCCATGAATATATTGTAACTATAATATCTTTCAGTATCCCTTCAGTCTTAACACCCGACCTGTCATCCATTTGTAAAATTGTTGGTGTTTGATACATTATATTCTGAAGGTTTAAAGTGTGCATGACTTCTACGATTAATGGCTTCACCCAAATAAATTAGATTATTTGGAATTGGAGTTTTTCCGATATAAACTTGAACAACGCGGTTACCTGGATCAACATACTTTAGATTAATAGTATATACAAACATCAGTTTGGATAGCTATCCTACTACTTGGATAGTTGGGGGATCTTGTTTCTTCCTTCCTAGTTTCCCAATTAATAAATGTCTAATGACCTTACTGTAAATGAAAATGATTTTATTGTTTGAATCAGAGGGATTTTAACACATAAGCTTTTCAATTCTCCCATAATGTCAAACATTGGATGTAGTTGGATTTTAAGTTGATTTAACCTTGCTAGAAAAGGTGGATCATTGTTCTTGTCACCAAATTAATGTTGGATATCAAATTCAACAAGAGTAGAGGAAATCGGTTGAATTTGTTCTCTTTCCTTTTCAATCACATGTTTTTTTTCACTAATATATTCTACCCTAAGGGGTATAGGATATTCTAACACTTTTCCTAACTGGATTTGATAGTTAAGTGCAAAAATGATATAGGATATAAAATCTCCCACTTCATTGGTATAAAATGGATGATTTTATTGAATTGGTTGGATAGATTGATTTTATTGATTTGATGGTTTTTTATTTGGTTTTAATTGATTGGGTTTCCCTACACTATAATTAGGATTTAAATTGGGTTGGGAAGGAAACTCTAATGGCCTTACTAGAGTTTTTACCTGGGCCTTGTAATAAGGAAGGAAATATTTGTTGTAGTTGTTGTATATGATAGTTATGATATGGTCAAAATGTTTGTTATTGATTTGGTCATTGATTACATTGAATTACATATGGTTGTTGACCAAAATTCATTGTATAATAGAAATATGGATTCCATGGCTGATGGGTAGTTTGAAACTATGTAAAAGGTTGTTGATTGGTTTGAAACTACAAAAAATATTGTTGATTGGTTTGAATCTACAAGAACCATTGTTGATTATTATGGAATTGTGGAAAAATTATTGATTATTTTGTGAAAGATATTTATTAGACCATGGTGGAATCAAGCTCCTATAAACTATAGAATTGGATATAAAAATCACCATTTATTAATAAAATATAATTTTTCATCATTCTATTCATTATTTTTATACATTTCTTTCAAACCGGACAACTATGAACAACTACTAGTATCATGGTTTTTATAATAGACTTTGATATTTTTATTAAAACAAGTGCACATTGATTTTGAGGATGTTTCTTAGTGCATCTAGGATAGGATAGAAAATTTCTAATTCTTTATCATTTTATTCTTGTTTCCTTTTTGAATGCAAAGCATCCAATTTTATAGATAACAGATTTAAAATGTTTGTTTTCATATCTTCAATTAAATTTCCAGTTTCAACTTTAGTGATTCCAGTTGTATTATTTGATGTTGAAAGAAATATTTTTTTTAACTCTCTACCTTTCTTCATAGTTTCTCTTGATTAATTTTTAAAAATGTATTTTATTTTAGCATAAGTGAACTTCTAAATATCCCCTGCAGCCATTAAATATAAGTCTTCCATAAAGTATTTTCTTACTCACCTAAGCAACACTAGTTTGAGTGATTCATAATCAAATTTACAATTTGTATCATGTTTGTAACTAAATTTATATATTACAAAATAGTATTCCAAAGTTTCATCATCTATTTGTGTCATACAAAAAATTCCATCTCTTGTTTCTCATGCTTTATAATAATCCTTATACTTGTATTAAAAAGTTTCTTTTATTTCTTCTAAAGTAGCAATGTTTCCTCCTTGTAGTCCCATAAACCATCTTAAATTAGCATATTTCAAAGTTTAAGGAACCAATCTTAGCATCTAAGTATCATTTTTGTATTCATATGTATGACAAAAAATTTGAAATTCAAACAAGTAGGTGTATGGTTCCTGTGTAGGTAGCGCATAAAATAGTTGAATAACTGAAGAATTTGTGTTTTTCACTTTAGTCTTTTCATTATAATCCCTAATAGGAAATTTTTATTCCTCTTCTTCAATATTTAGTTATTTTTTGGAATATTCCTTTCTTCATCACATCTCTTGTCTCTATATCCCATATTGAACAAAGTCTCAAATCCCCAATCAATAAATTCATATTTTACTCCATAAGTTCTATGAAATCCCCACAAACCAATATATGGTATATCTAGTTCAATTTTAACCCATATTAATCTTTTAAAGTATGATAAGTTGAAGCTTAATTTTATTCCCTACTTGATTCTTTAGAATTAAAAGTTAGAGGGGTATAAGGAATTAAACCTTCCAAACTTATCTCTCCTTTGCCTCATTTATTCTTATTAAGAGAAGTATACTCCAATTAATAAGTTCATAGAGCGAGATGAAAATAAAAGATTCCAAAAATATTAGTTCTTCCCGAAAAACAATACCAAAAAATAATGAGTTCAAACAATTCTTGCAATTACGAATTGTCCAGGTTAATCAATTGGAGAAAGATAATGAGATAATTTAATGGGAGGAAAAGAGGATAATTACCACACTCATTACCATCTATCCAAAATGGTTGGAAAATCATGAAATATGTTAGTATTCAAGCCACAATAACCATGCAATCAATGTTCATTTGGACATATTATACCCATGATAAATTAAATTCCAAAGTATATTTTAGATTATGGTGTATGAAAAACAATGAATGATTAAAAGTGATATGGGTGTATTCA
>JASDQU010436150.1:38192-57222 GCA_032191745.1 Picea mariana | reverse complement strand
TATAACAGAAATATATCAGAAGTGCAACCATAAACACAAAGATACAGTAATACACGATTTCTATTAATGAAAGAAATGTACAGAGACTGTAAAAATATAGAGTGAAAGACTCGCTAGAATGGTGGAAGCTTATCTCTGAGAAGGGATGTGACGGCTACTCACATTCGCAAGAAGATGATTACAATGAGGCTTTGAAGGCCTTTTTACAATAAGCAGGAATGCCAAAAACCCTAGACATCGAAAAACCTAACCCTAGGAGATGAAGCGCCAAAAGTCATGTGGGCCCCGTTTGGGTAAGTGAGTACATCAACTTCCCAGGGTCGTAAATTTTGCATACGATCTCCGTTTTAGACGTGTGATAGCTCGTTGGAAAGGTATCATCGAGGAGATTCATTTTTGGGGCTCAATCATGCCTTTGTCTATCATTGAGAACCTTGATATAGAAAAACCTTCATTTAGGCCCTCAAAATGGCCCCAGAAGTTAAAACCTGCTAAAATAGTAAATTGCCAAAATTGCCAGAAAACTACTTTGAGCCCTTTGGAAAAGGTGGGTGGCCACCGATATCCACCTGGATCACTCACCAACTCATGAGTGAGTCGGTCCACCTCAATCTCCTGCTCCCTCAATGCCTTGTGATAATCTCGTCAATCTCTAATAGGTAGTTCATGTCCATCAACAACTGTTGGTAGTCATCCCTCATCATAGACACTCTCTCCTTGAGAGTATGAAAGTCATCCATGGAAAATCCCCCATATGAACTATCATGTGCCATCAATGCCCTCCAGCAATAATCTGCCACAAATGCATGTGTGTCATCGATGCTTCTAGTGGCTACCATGATCATGTCCTCACTGACTCTCAACTGACCTGCCAAGTGTCGTGACTCCTGATCATAGTCCTACTGAGGTGCTACCCCATGCCCTTCGTTGCTAGTGTCAACTATGGAATCCCCAACAACACTCTTTGTAAAAGGTAATGTACTGAACTGCCCATTATCCACTGTGCTACTGGGTCCTCATGTATGCCACTGCACACCATCACCAACTGCTACCCCCATCTGAGTCACATTGTATCTTGTATGGGCAGTTGTATCCTCATGTGCACTGACCCTACTACTATTATCTGTGCATGTATCCCATACATAGGTGTCCAGACATATGCTATGATCATCCCGACCAATAAGGAGTGCATCCTCATCATTGTAGACCGGTCCTAGAAGTAAGTGTCCCATCAAATTGTTCGTCTCCACAGCCTTATCAAACAATGGAGTCTCCAAAAGAGGTGACTCAATCTCCTCGTGTTGATAGGTATGTGTAAGGTCTATTGTCTCCAAGTCATGTCTCTCCTCCTAGGTCTGTAAATCCATATGCGCCTTATGTACAATCCTCACATAAGGCTCCTCCACCATATCATAGATGCCACTGATATCCTCATGTGTCGTGGCTATCATAGGTGTCTGAAAAGATGACAAATGTGTCATGGTCATCATAGGAAGATCATCCTCCTCTATGTATGACTCCCTAAAATCCATGTCTACACCCAAGGGTAGGTCATCCAGCCTCCTAATCTCATCATGTCTTAGTGTTAACATGTGTGAATCCTCACACGTGTCACCACTGTGTTGAAGTGTTGAATCCTCAACACTACCTGATGTGGAATATAAAGAACATGTGCTATCATCCTGTCCAACCAATTGTCCCTTATATGCGCAAGAGTCACTAGCATCATCGGACTGCTCTAAATAAGCATATATTGGTGCATCCTCATACACCTCTTTATCCTCACTATCATAGTGCACCTCAACAATGTGCACCTTCCCTTTACCCCTGCATCTGTGGTCTAGCTCCCAAGGCTCTTTGCAATTGTAGCAAAGTTCCCTGCATATAATGGGTGTAGGCTCAATCTGTGTTTCCTTCCATCTACTAGCTAGTAGTGATATTTCCATTGTCTCATCTTTCCATTGTCTATATTCTGCTCTCCTATTTTGTATTTTTGATATCAACTCATGTATGGCTAGATCCAATTCTACACGAAGCTTTTCCTGTTTATCCATTTCTCCTTATGGAAGACCCCTAAGGCTGGGAGGAATCTTTTCTCTGATACCATTTTAATTTTCCCACACCAGTATGCCAGGAACATTGTTTTTTTCATTGATTTTTATGTGCTTTCTGGTTGTGGCATTTCGTCAAACACTTTGCAGACTTAAGTCTCATGAGTTGCACTAGGGTTTAATATGATGGTTTAATGTGTTTTTGCAACCAATAATCAAATAAGATACAACAATGGAATGTACTCAATGAGATGCAAGATCAACAACACAAGAAATAACCATAAATACCTCATATCTAATTTATTAATAATAGATCTCTGACCTCATACAAAATGGTGCAGATCTGGAATACATATAAGTGAATAGATTGTTGGGCTGATAAAGCCTCCAAGATACAAGATAGAAGAAGATCCATGCTTCCAAAATCCTCTCCAAGATGTAGACCAAAAACCCAGATGAACCAACTCATAACCCAGCTAAAAAGTGATGATCTTCCTAGCACAATGCGCCCCTCACTGGTTGAAGCAAACCAAGAATTCAGCCTCACTAAAAATGGCCACCAAACCCTCTGATAAAGATCCCAAACTGTAGATCGGGCCAAGTGAAACCCCCTAACAAAGTCTTGGGCTGAATGATGAAGAACCGATCCACCAAAACATTGAATCCTCAATCTGCAATGTGCCCTCCTCCTCTCCAGCTCATGCCAAGCTCCAATAAATAATATGACTGATTAAAAACCTCTGGAATAGGCTAAAGAAGGATACTTAGGCCATACAAAGAATACCCAGAAGCCCCTTTTCCCAAAATCCTTTTCTTTCCAAATCGAGCTACTCTCCTCAAGGTGGTGCGGCCTCCTATTCAAAACCCCTTGTAGTTGCGCCCTGTCTCTCCCTGAACCTATAACTGTTGTAGAAACCACTTGTGGCTGGGACAGAACTGATGTAGAATGGTGAGGGAGGAATCTTTCACCTCTGTGACCAAGCTTGGACCAGGTTGGGTGGGATCTTTCACCACCGAGCTGATCTCTAGGGTTTGTTAAGTCAAAAACCTCAAAACCCCCAAGTGTGTGGGCTCACTAGCAAGAAGCCAGATATCAAACTGATAAACAACATAATGAGAGAATAGAGGCCCCTATTTCTCTTTTATCCTCCTTCTTCACCTTGTCTCTCCAAGTGTTTTTTACTTTATTTTATTATTAATTAATTAAATCACTTTAATTAATTAATTAATCATTTTAGCTCTAAAAAGTTATTTATCCCTCCTTATGGATTCTATGGCCACTGAAAGTCACTTCTCATCATCATATCATGTAGTGCTACTCCTCCCGATTCCAATGAGATATTACACCAAGAGGTTCCTCCAAGTATTATGCCCAATATGACCTTCTTAGTGAATTTAATTAACATACAGCCCATAATAACTCAAAATTACGGAAATCATCGAAATGCCACGAAACCAAAGCCAAGTTGTGTGGAATGGATCATGATGATGAAATAAGATGAGCGATGCAAGTCAGACCCCATAAAAACCCTCAATATCTCTTGTACAAGCTATCATCGCAATCTGGCTACTTTGGTCAGCATAACACTCTGTAATATAATGATGTCCCAAAGTGGGGACATTACATGGAGGAGTCTAGAATGAAGGGGAAAGTAAATGGGACTCTCAATGCTACCTTTGTAGCTCTTATTCCGAAAAGTGGCAAGCATGAGTCATTTGCGGGATTTAGACCTGTTTCATTATGTAATTTGATTTATAAGGTAATTACTAAAATTTTGCTTCTAGAATCAAATCTTTTCTCTCAAAAGGCATCTCAAAGGAGCAGTTTGGTTTCCTGGAGAATAGGCAGATTACAGATGCAATTAGAGTATCTCAAGTGGCTTTGCATAGTTTAAAGATAAAGAAATCTAAAGCCTTGGTTTTGAAATTAGATATGATGAAATCCTATGATAGAGTTGATTGGAGCTTTCTTAGATTAGTTCTACTTCGGATTAGTCTCAACCTGGAAGTTACTGATTGGATTATGGGGTGTGTCAGCTCAGCGAATTTCTCTGTCCTAATTAATGGTAGTCCTTTTGGTTTCTTCATAATCTCTAGAGGTTTGTGGCAAGGTTGTCCTCTATCTCCTTTGTTGTTTTTAATTATAGTTGAAGGCCTAAGTAGAATTCTTCTGAAGCTAGTTGAAGAAGGTAAACTTGAAGGAGTCTCGGTAACAAATGGAGTTAGAATTACTCATTTGCTTTTTGTGGATGATGTTATCTTATTTGGAAAAGGCTCATTGACAGAATGGAAAATCTTAAATGATGCCCTTGATTTGTTCTGCAATGCTACAGGTGTAAGTTTTAAACCTATGAAGCAAAGCAATGCATATAGATTCTTAAGTAAAACATAATTTTATCAATGGCTCATACACAGAGTACACAGAGATTTTATACCGGAAACCCTTAACCAGGAAAACCTTTCTTATATTCATATCTTGAATTTCACCATTCACCATACAATATATACAATGTTTTTAGGTATTCCGTAGATATCAAAAACCTAATCCCTTAATCCGAGATTAATTTAGTGAACCGCTAAAAATAGAAAAAATTGCTAAAAATAGAAAAACCGCCCAAAAAACAAATCTGGGGCCCTACCCCCCCTTGGGACCCCCCTAGGAAAGCGCCCAACACACACGACACAAAGAGCACTACTAGAGGGATCGTCAGACGCAGTTGTCGAATTTGATGCGCCATACACACACATGCAAAGAATATAACACATACCCAACAACAGGCATGGCCTTCAATTCTCATAAGTCTCAATTTTTGGAAGCAGGTTGGTCTGGGGAGGAGTTATCACAATTAAAAGAAATATTACCCTATGAGGTAAAATCATTAGAAGAGGGCTTTAAATATTTGGGGTTCTTTCTTAAACCAAATTGCTACTCTGTAAATGATTGGAGGTGGTTGCTTATAAAAGTGGGAAAAAGAATCTCAAATTGGTGCCATAGATGGCTTAGTCTAGGAGGCAAGTTTATTCTTGTAAAATCATTCTTGGAAAGCATTCATGTTTATTGTATTTCTATGGCTAAGATTCCTAAAGGTATTTTAGATAGAATTCAAAGGAGGATGTTCAGCTTTTTGTGGACTAGTAAAAAAGAGAAAGAAAGCATACATCTGGTAAATTGGAATAGGATTGCTAAGCCAAAGAAGAATGGAGGTTGGGGCTTTAAAAATATTTTTTGTTTTGTTAAAGCTTTGGCAGTAAAGAGTTTGTGGAGGAGTCTAATGGTTCCAGGTTTGTGGCATGAAGTGATTCTTAAAAAATATATGAAAAATAAATATGTAGTTGAGTGGATTAGGGAAAGGAGAATGAACTTAAAAGGCATGTCAAATTGTTGGAGAGCTCTTACCTCTTCAGTGCACCTTATCACAGATTGGATTTCCTGGAAGCCTAGAAATGGATGGGATATTCATGTTGGGTTGGATCCTCTGATAGGATCTCAATATTTCTACAAAATGTCTGAGAATTTAGTTTGTACACTTCACTCAATATGATTAAAGTTTTTGGCACAAGTAGCTTCTATTGATACAAGATTTTTGCATAGTTTTAATTGGAAAAGTGCAGAGATGCTTGATCTTTCTAGGGAACAAAAAATTGATTGGGAGACTTATGTGAGGGGACTTAAGCATTTTGGATTTGTTTTATTTGTTGAGAGTGATTCTATTGTTTGGTCTTGGGATAGTAAAGGTGGGAAAGTCTCTGCAAAACAGGCCTATGAGGTTCAATTTTTAGATGATAATGATGATGTCTCAGAGGATTGGTTGAATGATGTTTTGAAGTGGCAAATTCCTATGAGAATTAAATTATTTATTTTGTTGTTGATAGAAAATAGAATTTTAACTTGGGATAATTTGTTAAAAAGAGATTTTTCTAGTCCAAGTAGATGTGTTCTGTGTGGAGAGGGGGAGAAAACAATAAATCATTTGATGGTTTATTGTTCTTTCTCAAAAGAAGTTTGGAAGTACATCTCAAATGTTTTTCAGATATAGAGAGATTCGGGATGTGGTCAGCTTCATGATTATTTCCAGGCTTAGAATAAGGAGATGGAAAATTGGAAGGAAATACCTTGTTACATATGTTGGGAAGTTTGGAGACATAGAAATCTGATTATTTTTTAAGATCAAAATTTGTCTCTTTTTAGGGTGTGTAATCGAGTTTTGCAAGATATGGGTGAGATAGAAAAAGTTCATAATGTCCAGTCACAAAGAATAGCTCGTCCTCCCTTACTGGAGGGGAATATGGTTGTTGGTTTTTTTATGGTGGTTCTCAAAATGGGGGAGTCAGATGTGGTGTAGGTGCTATTCTAAAATGCCCAGTCTTGGGTGTTTTCAGTATTAAATTGAATTGTGGTTCTGGAACTAATACAAGGGGGGAACTATTGGCCTTATGGAGTATTTTGTTTTTTGTTCTTTATAAACAGGTTTCTTGCTTACAGTTGGTTGGAGACTCAAAAGTTATAGTTGACTGGTTTTCCTTTAAAAATAACCTGCAGGGGATTACTTTACAGCTTTGGATGACAAGAATACGCCAATTGAGTGAAAGTTTTTAGACTTTGAAAATCCAACATATCTACAGGGACTATAATGGGGAAGTTGATCAGCTTTCAAAGAAGACTTTACTTTTGGGTGAAGGTTTTTTATATTATGCAAAAGGGATGGGAGATCATGTAGACTCTTTTGAAACACTGACTGAAGTATAATTCTGGTCTTATGAGTTTGGATGTTGATTTTGCTTTTGTAAAAGGACTAGTATAGGATGGATTTTGTTTTTTGGGAAGTACTTTTGGATCAGTTAGTGTTTTTGGGGAGGTTATGTTTTTTTTTATGGATAGCAGATGTAATTTCCATATAGACTGTTATTGTAAAGCTATCATTATATTTCTAATATAAGATCTTTTTTTCTATTTGAAAAAAAAAAACAGTTTTGAACTTGAGAAAGCATCCACCATATAAACATATATTTAAATCATGGGCTATGCTTGCAAATGAGGGTGGCTCCATGAAATATGACATTATGATTTAGGCGCCCCCTCTCAATCCATTTCACATGGGTTAAGACTTAAGATAACGGGCCCATGAAAGAAATCACTTTTATGAAATAAGTGGGTATCCATGGTTTAAAATGAGTGGGTATCTATGGTTTAATTCCTATAAAGGGGTTGGTTAATATAGGTACTAAAATAATATTTGATATACTTAACATGTGTGTCATGTCTCTTTTACTATATGGTTGAACTTTAGGTAATATGGTGTATGAGATAAAGTGGTAAGCTTTTGGTCTTCAAAAAAGTGAATGGGATGATCCACTAATATATAAAATAATTAAATGCATCTGTATGTACCAATGAGGGTACAATTCACAAAGGTTTTATATCATGGTATATACCATGGTAATAGAAGTGGTTATCTTAGACACAACCCACCATAAACTAAATTCATAATAAAAGAAGTCTAAAGACAACCATGATAACATCCACCAATAATATACCATAGGATCAAGGAGCATCTCATAACCACCAACAATAGCATCATAACCATAAACTTCTAAACCTCGAAGCTCCATCAACTAGGATATGTCACCATGAATAGAACCAAGCCATGACAATCCACCACATAAGCTACTTTGCATCTCCTGCTATAAATTGAAACTACCAACATCCCAACCTTTTGAAGATATCAACATGCCAAAAACGAACTCATGCGATCAAGAATGACATGTGCAACCCCATGCAATATATGTGGTAACACTCTACATACCCTTACCACCTGATTGAAGTGGAAGAAACCAACATCCACATGGAGAACACACTGCTCAATTTGTTGCAATCAATCCTTTTGTTAGTGTTCAACGAATGCTTACATTAGTTGAGGAGGTGGACATCTATGACTGTCTCTTAATATATACATGGTTCCGTGAGTTCTGAAAACATACTCCATGTTGCCCTCCTTTAAATATCCAATTTGGTTTTGTTTCGTCAGTGCAATAATAAATTATGACAAGCAATAGGATCGTGTTCAAGCATTCTAAATAAGAGAACCTTCCAATGAGGCAAATCATCATGGAGTTTCTGATGTGTGTACAAATACACCTTGAATAACTTTTTTCTTAGAGACTTTGAAGGACATTATTGAATGTAATTTCAACCCACTTGACTACCATGACATGATTTTATGCGCCCCCTATTAATACAAGCATAGAGCAATGTAAAATGGTTTTCATAAAATCCTATCAACTACATAAGGATTTCAAGGCATATAAACTTGCATCCTCATCAATATTTTCTTTACTTTTTGGGAGGTAAGTTCTTGAAAGAAGTCAACTTGCACAAATTCATGACTCTTTGTGCAATTCAGTAGATCAAGGAAGACCGTGAAAATAATATGCATTCATTGAAGATCGGGGCCCTTTTAGACTCATGTATTGATGTCTTTGAAGAACCCAAGGGTCTCCACTCTTCCAATTTATTCAACACCCTCTTGATATTGATTCCTTTGAAGAACCTAGGGGGCTCCACCCCTCCAAGTTATTCAACACCCTCTTGATATGATGTCTATGAAGAACTGAAGGGGTTCCACCCCTCTAAGTTATTCAACACCCTCTTGATTTGGTTCTAGGTTCTTCATTGTCAAATTATTCTCCATAGTGAACCACATTAGTGGAGAGAACAAAGATTGAAAAGAAAGTCACTTCATTGTTAGAAGAAGGCAAGATCATGGCTAATAGTGCTCCCTATGGTTCACATTCACTCATAGTCCCTAAGAAAGAGAAATGGAAATGTAGACCATGTATGGATTATAGGGCCTTAAACAAAATAACAGTTAAGAACCGTTATCCACTCCCTATGATCAATCACGCTCATTGACCAACTCAAGGGAGCTAAGTACTTGACAAAAATTGATTTAGCATTTGGTTATCACTAGATTCACATGCAACCATGTTATGTATGGAAAAAAAATTCTCAATTCAAATTTTGGGCTCTACAATTGGTTGGACATGTCCTTTAGCCTCACCATTGAACTAACCATCATCATCAATGACATTTTCAAACCTCAACTTGGGAAATTTTTAATTGCCTACCTTGTTGACATTCTAGTTTATAACAGTGCCTAGGAAGTACATTTAGAGCATGTTTGTACCATTTTGGTTTTGTTGAGACAACATAAGCTCCAAACCAAAATTTAGAAATTTTATTTTGGCCAAACTTCAATCGAATATCTTGGTTTTCTAATTGATGATTTTGATGTGTTAAAATTTCAAAATTCACTACTGTAAATTCAAAATTTTCACCTCAACTTTGAGGTTCCCTGGAGTTATTTCCCGTTAAATTTCCACTTTAGGGATGAATCTCAAATAAAAATTATAGCCGTATATATTTCACTTGTGTCCAACTAAATACACAAGGCAACCCAAGAAAATAAACATCACTTCAAGAGAACTTTGTTTCCAACCCTTGAGATACAAATCCCAACATATAATAGTTTTGAAAATTATTTATTAACTACAGATTTGTTATAGCCACAAATCTACCCTCTTAACTTCTATATGCTTGTCAAATCACTCAACAAAATCTGTTCATTGTTCATTATAAATTAGCATACCAAACAGTGCTGAAAAATACCCATACACCATGAGAATACAAGTTGAAAATTAGATCTACAAGTACACAAAATTTGGATAGCAAAGTACACTTGGTATATACATAACACTAAAGTTACAAGTACATACCAATAGTTTATCACAAACCGGTACAAGTTAGGATTCTTCAATGCTCTCCAAACCCTAGCTAGGGCATTAACCATCAATAACAAACACTAACCAGCAATGCAAGGGCATAACAAAGCATCCCACCAAAGTTTTCTAGCCATACCAAAGGCTCCACAACAAGCTAGCATCAACACCAATGAGTCCACCCTTGATCTTTCACCAAGCTTGCCTCGCATAAGCTCTCCAAGTCTCCTCTAGGGTTTCTTTGCCACAAACCCTAGGTCCTTCTCACACTAGGACTCAAACCCTAGCACTTTAACTCTCCTCTAGGATTTTCCTTTCACAAACCCTAGTGCCTTTCTCCCTTGCATAAAGACAAGTACAAAAACTCAAGACAAGTTCATCTTCATGATACAAAATATTTAAATAACTCTCACATCTCTAAGACAGGTGATGTTAATATGATTACAACTAAAGACTCTCTTCTCCCTTTATATAAAATAGGTGAGGGAGGCCAACCATAATAAAGTGGACAAGGTCCACTAACAACTATCTCAATTGACCTAACTAATTATTAGTCAAGTCCATGTGGAGCACTTCAACTCTAAAGTGATGCATGCCAAGATCCAAGGTAAGCATACACATCAAGAAAGGATCACAAGGTGAGCACTCCACAAGACAAGGTCTAGTGCTCCCCTCCAAAGGTATCCAACGCTCCTAAGCCATGTGCTCATCCAAGTCCACCACACCTCTTGTAATTCTCCTCAACCCAAGCATCCTCAATTCAAGCACAAGACTCCATGTAAGAAACCAAGTGATCTCATGCTACCAAGGGATAAATACCCTCCTAAATTCCCCAACACTCCTCCATGAGGTTCTCCTCCTAAGCAAGCAAGCAAACCCTCCATGTGCACCTCATGAAGAGTGTCAAAATGCCACATAGGGTACCAACCTCATAAGGAAGTGCAACACATAAGCATCAAGCCAAGGTCTAACAATTCATGAGTAATTCTATCTCTAATGTGTATGTTCACTAAGAGACAACCAAAGGTAGGCATCACACGATGCACTTTGTTACCACACAAAATGCAAGTTTTTTGAGATAGTCTTTTAGTAGCACTATACTAGGGAGATGTGGATTAGAAAGTATATTTCTAGCATTCTCTTGTTTATCACCTCTTTCTTTCACATGCTTGGAAGATGCTCACGTATTTTAAGGTGTTTGATGGTTGAGTTCACTCATTTGGAGGCAAGCTTGCACATGTTGCAGAGATTCACATTTTGGAGCCCTTTTCTACATATATTTTTGCATATTTGTTCATTGAGGGTGCATCTCACGGTGTTTGAGGCATAAATCACATATTTTGAGGTATTTCACACCATTGAAGTTCCTAGGAAGGCACATTACATTAGATGTGTACACATGGTTTACAAATCCCATCTACAAGATCAAGTACATATTTCTAGGTGGAGTTCCCATCATTGAAGGAGGGTTTCATGGAATCAAACACTAAGAGCAAGGAAGATATCCACCTTCACAGAAATTTTAATATATTTTATGTCACGTGTGTTGAGTACTAATTAATAAGGGCGACCAAGCTTTGAGCAGGTTTGCACATCTATCTAGGGTGCCCACATTTGGAGGATTACTTTAGTGTTTTATTTCCCTAGATCTAAGGGTGACCATAGTTACCACCCTCATCTACTATTTGCACATTCTCCAAGGTTGCACCACTTAATGAAGCATGATTAACAATATCTTGATTGATCAAAAGGTCAAAGATACAAGACACATAGCATTCTTGCATGCTTCTCAAGGGCATTTATTATTATTTTTTCTATATATGGGCTAATTAATGAAACCACTTCCACTACTTGCACATCTCTCAAGGGCACACCTTATCCAAGGAAAAGAATGGCACATGTTCCAAGGGCACGTCACTCTTTTGGAATTTTTATGGATGAGGACATGGTCAAAGTGGCCCCAAAGCTTCTTCTACACTCTTCAAAAAGCACACATCTCAAGAAAAAAAGTGTCCCACCTTGTAAGGAAGTACTTGAGGGATTTGTGGCATGGCATGCACAAGGATAGAAGAGTGCTCCACTTTCTTAGGTGGTGGTTTCTATTTTGAGAGGGATTAATGGACCCTTGATTAACTACTTGCACACATTTCAAGGGTACACCACCCTTTTCTAAGGATTTTATAAATATTATATGCATTTTGGTTTGGTCACAGGTCGGTCTTTCTTTGGAATAGAACCCTACTGGGGAGGTGACATATGGTATGATTTCACCATCCCAATGAGAAATAACTCCATCCCTTGAAGAGTTCTCCCCTTAACTTGGTATTTAATCACACCTTAATGGGAGTGGTTGCTACAAGGTTGTCTTGAAGAGTTCTATAAGAAAGATGCAGACAAGTGGCATAACAAAACCCTTTTGCATGGTCAAAAAATCACATTTCAAGGAGGAATTTTGCATAGTAGGTTAACGAGTGGTGTGAAAGACTCATTCAAGGCCTATTTCATGTATTCTTTATTATTTTTTAGTGATAAGCTTTGAGAGACTTTTATCATGTATATTTTGTTGTTTTTTGAGGAGAAAAAGTGGATCTAGAATCCACTTATTATTATTTTATTGTAAGAGAGTTTGAGCTCATCTCTATATAAAGAGAATCCCTCTCATTTTTTGAGCATGGTTGGATTTGTGAGGTCCCCTCCAAGCCTAGTTGAAGATCTATTGGGAGGAAGAAGTTAAAGGGCTTGTAAATGTGAGGTTCATCACCTTTTTGTATCTTCGTGAATGTATTTCATTGTTGAGATGACTCTTACAAATCTATTGTAATGATATTTTGAAGAAGCATACTTATGGTAGCTCCAGGAAGGAGTAACGTTGAGGTGATACCCACCTTGTCACTTGTTTTTCATCATTGTTCAATATTTGGTTTGCTATGGTTATTTCTATTATCTAAGATGCTATTGTTATCTTCTATTTTTGAATGGTTGCACATATAACTATTGAATTGTAGTTGTTGATAAGGCGCACCTTTGGAAGGGCCATTTCTTTAATTTACATATACTAAAGAAGTTCATGTAGTTGGTTAGAGCATGTTTGTAACAGCATAACTACACTTCTCTTCATCTTGTTCAGACACTCTTTGTTATTGACCTTGATTCCATCACCCATTAGATAGGCACTTTCCTTGATCCACCATCCCATTTTTTTGTAAAGTTTATCTTACACTCTACTTAAGGATTCCCCCTTTGTGTTAGAGGAGAGCCAATGTAAAGAGAGAGGAATGGTTATTGTGGTGACAATGAAAAACCTCCCTAGGTTTCCTTAGTGTTGCACTTTTGTTTTAAGGCTTTATCATGATGAGCAACCAACCATGCTAGATCAACAAGTTCTAGAACCACTTTAACAAGATGCTCCAAAAGATCGGCTTCCTCCATAAGCATTTGTAACTTAAGCTTCCAAGGAACAAAATTTAAAGCTCCTTCCAACTTGTCACACTCTTAGAAAATAAGAGTCATCTTACACATCCTCAAACAATCCTCAAATGCAAAATAAACAGCATACAAAGTAGACACAACCCTTCCAAGTGTCCCAATGCTTCCCCCAAGTGACCTAGGGTTTCACACCCAACAACATCAACAAGGTCAAGCACCTCTCCTGGGTACACTATAGTTGAAATACCAACTAGGCCTCTTTCACCTAGAGAGTGATTTCAATAGGATAGCTATGAAACCATGTAGAGATTTTCTATGCTTAGGCTTTAATGCAGATTTAGAAATTTCACCCCTTTCCTAAAAGTTCCCCAAATCTACTCCTTGTGAAACAATGATAGGGCTTGTTCTCACCCAATCTAGCACTTGTGTAAAACCTTCACAAGATGATAAACTAGTGAAACATATGGAAGTAATTTCCATTGTTACCTACACAAGTACTTCCCTCATTTTAGTTATGGACAAGAATCCAACACAAGCGAGGCTTCCCTAGCAACCTCAGGGATCCTATAGCAAGCTAAAGGCAAGTCTATGACCTTGTGTCTTGGTTACTTGATTAGTTAGGTCCAAGTCAAGGGAAAGGTTAAGATGAGTTAGGGAAAGCAAGGTGATTGTGTGTGTGTGTGTGAAGAGTGATGTTAAGACAATCAATGCTAAAAAAGGTAAATTAAATGCCCCGAAACTCTCGCTGAAAGAAAAGAGAAAAAGGTTGATCCACTAGCTATCAAAGAGAAAAAAAAAATGTTGCAATAAAACTTGAGACAAGAGATAATATAATTCATCAATAGCAAGTTTACAACAACAATAGTAAATTATTCTTGAACTAGCTAAGAATGCAACAAATATGTTGTAAATTCTAAGTTAAAGACCATCAAATCATAAGCTAGTAATCACTTGAAGGAAAGAGAATTAAACTATGTTGACTAGATGCAATACATTAAACCTTAGTGGTTGAAAATGCAATTAATGCAGAAAATGATGACATTAAATGACAATCTAAGCTAAGATGTAAGAAGCTAGAGAGTGATGAAAAATGCAAATACAATGAAAACCCTAAGCTAACACCAAGTCATTTGGGAGAGAGAAGTTCAACTAAGGCTTTTAATCACTTGTATCAAGAGAAATAATAATGCCTTGTTTAAGTCCTTGGGCATATAGAGTCAATGCAACAACTTGAAAGGGTGTCAAAAGCAATGGAAGACTTGAAGATTAAACCCTAGGATTATACAATCATAAGCCTAGGTCAAACATTCTAGGAAACAAACCCAAGAGTTTATCCACTCTCATAAACCCTAGGTTTCATCTTACTTCTTCTAGAGCGTCTAGCACAAGATCAAGTAGAAGTAGGTCAAACGCTAGATTTTATCCCCTCATAAGCCCTAGATTTCAATATCAAAGACAAGGTTAGGGGGATGTCCACTCACAATCCCTAATCTTGACCTCTTGTGCTTCAAAAAAATTAAGATGGATAAAACAAGGGACCAATTACAATCCTTCCCTAGGGTTTCTAGAAAAAATTATCCAAGGAAACAAGATAACATGCAACTTAACACCACTTTGATAGAGCATTCACTTAAATACCATGAACAAAACATAAATAATTAGAAAAGACCACTTACAAAATCAAGTCGCTATGCATGAAAAAACTCCATGATGAAGAGAGAGAGAAAAAAAGAAGACAAGTAATGATGATTCTCCACAAGGGTGGGGTGTGATACAAATGAGGAGCATTGGCATTCTTATATGAGGCAATCCTAGCAATATAAACCCTCAAAATGGCCTAAAACATAAAATATTCATGATACAAGTTGGATAAGTCATGGTCGACCCCAAAAATAACCTCAATCATAAGATATAACAAAGATGCATCAAAATGTCCCCTCAAAAGGTGACACATGTGGGTGTAAAGCCTCCAAAGGCTATGATATCATGTTCGCAAGGTGTAAAGATGACCCAAAGGCCACATCCCTCCATGAAAGGATGCAAGCATCATCAAAGGTCACATCTCTCAACTTCAAGGGTCATGTCTCATCACCACCAAGTGCCAAATCATCATCAAGAAGGATCATCCCATGCTAGATCGACTCAAATAACATCCAAGCATGACGTCATCATCATAGGTGCAATGTCCAATGGATAAGAGTGGACATCATATGTGAAGAGGGCTCTATAACCTCTCCAAAGAGGTGTGTCATCATCTCCAAGTGCAACATCATCCAATCAAACCCTAATATGCTCAGGGGTGCTCTATCCAACCTGTGTGGATTCATGCCCTCTCAATGGCCCATCTCGCTATATGTGCTCATTTTTTCAACATCCAAGGTCCAGGAGGTGTGGGGAGGTTCCCAAGGGAATGTACAATCATCAAAAGGTGCAACACTCTGCATAAAGTGTGCAACGTCCTCCAAATAATGCTCAATTTTCTAGGCCCTCGATGGGGTGCCATCTGTCTAGGACATGCGGATAAGACATATGGACATTGGCGTACTTGCCATGTGTAGGGCCCTAGTTTTAAGACAAGGCATTAACTTCTGTCAGCTCAAGAAGAAAGAAAAGAAAAGAAAATTATTTTAACGTCCACGAGGCTAACAATAACCTATGGGACAGACCGCCTCACACACTAATTTCTGCATTTCAGCCCTTTTCATGTTCAACTTGATGATGATCTCCCCCAATTTCTTCATTGTCCCCTTGCTGAATAAATTATTCCAAGAGCTAGCTGTCAAGATACTTATATAGTTGTCCCTATTGTCTTTGAAGGATTCACACTCTAAAATGAAATTTTTTTATGTTTCCACTTTTCCGAAGGTGCAGAACACAGACACCCGTTATTCCCAAGCTTCTTTTGGTCTTTTCCAACACCCAGTTTCACAACGGAGTTGATGGGAATTGGTTCTTAATTGGGCAATAAGCATTTTGGCTCTCCAAGATATATTGCCCCCTATGTAAGCTTTTTGATGATGATTGTATGTGGATTTAAACTCTTCAATATAATACTCTTTCTTTCTCTCGAGCCCTTTATCCCAAGTTCGTTTGTGGAACTTATCAATAACAAAAGCCTTTATCACTTTATTGTTCGTAGGGCACCTGTTCAAGTGGATATCCCATTTACTAAGCCATTTAAAATTTTGTCGCATCCACGTCTTCTTTCTTTTTCACAATATGTCATTGAAGACGACCTTAGGTCACTGACTGTCTTCCATTTTCTCAATTTGTTTTAGATATCTTATGAGACGTAMCATAGCAATTGTTTCAATAGGAGMAACCCCCGTTTCACTCATCATGATATCATAACGGACTGAACTTTTAATTTCAAACTTGTTTGTGATCAAGCATTTTTTAATCTTCTCAATTTGCTTCCATTGTAAGYCAGATGTGTTGCTAGCCCACACTTCACAACCATATAGAACAATCGGGATCACTGAAATCCCAAAGAGAGTTTTCATAGTCTTCCAATCCCATAGCTTTGCCTCTCTGCACCTATTTTGAAAAGCATAGAACGYATTACAACCTCCTAAAGTTATTTTCTTTCTACAACCTTCCCAACTTAGATTTTTGTTGAAGTCAATTCCGAGGTATTTGTAATCTTCTACTTCTTCAAGAGTGTTGCCTTCAAAGTAGAACTTATGTAGATTATGTTTTCTTTTGCTAGAAAAAATTACCACTTTCATCTTGCTAGTATTGACTTGCATCCCCACTATACTACAAAAGTGCTCAAGGGAAATTAAGTGTTCTTGCAACCCAAGAACAGACTTAGCAATCAGAATAAGGTCATTTGCATAAAAAAAAAGCCTTATCACAAAATCACCCAAAAGAGCACCATCACCCTCATGTAAGTTTAACCACTCTTCAAGTTTGTCTATATATAAACCAAAAAGGGTAGGGGACAATGGGCACCCTCGCTTGACCCCGATATCGCTCCTAAAACTTTCGGAGATACCAGCTGACGTTCTGATTTTGACTTTAACCTCCTCATATAGCCTATGGACGGTTGCTCTAAGATGTATAGGAACCCCAAGTTCCTCCATTATATGCCAAAGCTTATCTCTAGGGACCATGTCAAAATCATTTTTGAAATCGACAAAGAAACAAAAGGCTTCATCTTTTTCCTCCCACACTTTTTCAATGATGTGCCTTAGAGTTATATCGTGATCAATTGTTGAGTGTTTAGGTCTACAACCTGCTTGCCCTTTAGCATGCTTATCTCCTTCTTCTTCCCACTTGCTGATTCTATTTTCTAGCATACTTCCGAATAAATTTGCAAACAAGGGGTTTATCATTATGGTCCTATAGTTGGAAATATTGTTGACATCCACACTCTTGAAAAGCGTTATCGCTAGGCTCGTTGTCCAATCTGTAGGGAATCCCTGTTGAATGATGTTGTTGAAAATTTTCATAATGTGAGGTGCAAGAGTTTTTGAACCCCACTTTAGATATTCTGCTTGGAGTTCAACTAATTCTTTTGCTTTTCCAACACCCAACTTTTTGATACCCACCTCAATTTCTTTCACAATGAAGAGCTTAGTACTAGTGTTGAACAAGGGAGGGGGATCCACATTAGGACCTTGCTCATAAAGTTGCTTTGCATACTCAACCATTGATAAGTTGTGATATTATTTTCTGTTTGTTTCTTTCTCATTTGAAGTTCCTTACAAATTAACTGGGGGTTATTTTTCCCCAAGAAGATTAGTTCCTCCCTCCCTCCTTGAGATCATGAAATCAACTTTTTTCTTTCTTACAATTTTCTTGTAGGATTTTATGTTTATTTCTTTCTGGCTTGACTATTTCAAAGTTTTCCTTGTTGTTTTGCACTCCTCTTCAAACCAAACATTAACCAGAAACCAGTTTGTTTCAGATTTCCTATTTTTTTCTCTTTTGCATTCTATAAGTGCGCTTTGGATAAAATTTGTTAGTTCATGGCTATGAAGGCCATGGGACAGAATTTTATCCTTGTTAAACAAACTCTTTAGCATTATCTTGAAGGTGTTATAGTTTTTTTGGGTCAAAAGAATTATGCCCTTTGAAGGAGGTTGTTGAATGTCCTAATTTTTAGTCCCATGTTATTGTTGTTCAGCCCAAGTGAGACTTAAATAGATTGGTTTATGATCAGATTTCAACTCCCACGGTTGTTCACCAATCAAAACTTCCTACATTTTCTCACACAATCCATGTGAGCAAATTGCATAGTCTAGTACACTTGCTCCATTGTAGGTATTGCAGGTGAAATTGCCAGAATTCACCCATCTAGCCAACCTATTACAAATGACTAAGTCAAATGCCCCACATAAAGTAAGCAGTTGTTCCCCAAAAAAATTGCAGCTTTTGTTGTCCTCTGAAGCTCTTGTCCACTCATGATTTCTTTCTTCTGTAAGCCAAATAGGGTTGCAGTCTTCGTTACAACGAAGAATACTAGCTTGTTCACATGTTGTCCCAGCATTGAAATCACCCACTATAAGGACTTCACTTAGTTGAGAGTACGTTGCAATATCATTTTTTAAGGCTGCAAAGGGATCTTCGTGTTCAACCCCCCTACTTTTGTAAGTTTTTTAAACTTGTGGGGAAAAATAACATGTTGCAATTCTGATGATGTTACCATTTTCTGATATTTTAAACAAATGAATTGTTTATTTGAGTCTTCTATTTCTAACTAAATGAGACGACCTTTTTTTTTTCTTCACTAAGACCATGATACCCCATGTGTCCTTTACCATTCTTGGTTG
>JASDQU010436150.1:0-11305 GCA_032191745.1 Picea mariana | reverse complement strand
TTCCACATGTCTCAGTGCCAACCCTTTTTCATGCTAGATGAGAACACTTAGTGCCAACCCTTTTTCATGTTGGATGAGTTCCACATGTCTCAGTGCCAGCCCTTTTTCATGCTAGATGAGAACACTCCCTCTGAAGAGGAACCACACCAAGCTTGTCCTTGAAGTACTCGAACTTCATCCTTGACAACGGCTTGGTAAACTCGGCTGCAACTTGATCCTCTACAGTCACGAAACTGGAACCTCATTGCTCCCTTCTGCACTATATCCCTGATATAGTAATATATGATCTCGATATGCTTTGACCTGTCATAGACCACGGGGTTCTCTGATGACTTCATGCAACTCTAGTTGTCACACCAAATGTAGGTCGCCTCCAGTCCGAGACCAAATAACCCAAACATAAGTTCTTGAAGCCACACTGTTACTGCACATGCTACCAAATACTCAGCTTTAGTCATACCGAGCGCCACACATGACTGCTTTCTGCATCCAACAGAACCTCTTACTCCTTAATATAGTACCCATATCCCTCTAGAACTGACAGTCCAGCTCCCTCTCGAGCATTGAATCTCAACTAAATCTTCAACCTGCTGACTTCATCACTTGTCCTCCATAACAAGTCTCGTCATCCTCTTCTTGTAGGTCTTACCTACAAGTCAAATTCAATCCAATAGTCTGCAATTTCTGAAGCCACACTACTTCACAACTTGTTGCACATGCATACTTAACTTCAGCCCTACATAGTGCCACACATGACTGCTTCTTGCATCTAGCAGAGCCTCCTGCTCCTTACTGTAGTACCTAGATCCCTTTGGAACTAATTGTCTGGCTCCCTCTCGAGCACTGAATATCAATTGGATCTTCAACATGTTGACTTCATCACTTGTCCTCCAAAACAAGTCTTGTCATCTTATTCTTGTAGGTCTTACCTACAAGTCAAATTCATTCCAATAGTCATCAATTTCTAAAGCCACGCTACTTGTTGCCTTGCTTCACATGTTGTTGCATACTCTGCCTCAATCATACTATGTGCTACACACAATTGCTTCATGTTGCTCCATGAAACCATACTAGAGCCTAGACTGAAGCAATATGTCGAAGTACTCTTCCGATCAAGAATATTGTCGGCCCAATCTGAATATCCATATAACCCAAACTCATTGTCTATCACATACCTGAGACCATAATCCAATGTACCCTTAAGGTACCTCATCACATGTTTTTTCTGCAACCAAATGAACCTACCTAGGCTTCTCCATATATTGACTCAGGGTGTTCACAAAAAAACATATATCAAGTCTTGTGTTCATCAAGTTCATCAATGAACCCACCATCTGCCTATATAAAGTAACATCCATGGTCTCTAAAGTCATATCTTGCAGCAACTTCAGATTTGATATCATAGTGTAGCCATTTCCTTGCAATCCAACATCCCAAACCTCTTCAGGATTTCTATTGTATACTTCCCTTGATTCAGAAAGATCTCATCTTGTCTTTGCCATACCTCGGGACCCAAAAATTAATGCATCGTCTCGAGATCTTTCATCTCAAACTCAACAACCAGGTTTTTTTGTTTTTTAGGTGGGGGAGGGGTTCTTACACTCTGAGATGAAATTTTCCACACCTGTTTAGAAATAGGTCATCCATATACAGCAGTAGTATTATCGGACCATCATCCACAACCTTAAAGTAAAGGTTAGGATCTGCATTGTTGTTTGTAAATCCTAAGCTCGTCAGAAAATTGTCGATCCTGCCATACCATGCTCTGGGTGCCTACTTTAATCCATATAAAGCCTTCTTCAATCTGCACACTAAGTGTCCTGTAGTTGTCACGTACTCAACAGAGTGTTTTGTGACTATAAGGACCATTCTTCCTTATCAGGTTGTCATATGTGCCACACGAAGAATTTCAATCCCTCCAGATGTTGAAAGCCATGCACTTTGAGTCTTATGTCCTTGGAATATTATGCCAGGGTCATTATCCATTGGTCAAATTACCATGACCAATCCCAAGAGAATGTCAACCCGATGTTGAAACATTAACACTTAAGAATAACTTATGATGATGACCTCCTCTTCTTCTTAATTACATAGATGTGCACAACTCTATGTCTGGATAGTCTTGCTTCATGTTGCTTCCCGTGACTGTCATTATGGATCCTTATCAGAGCTATTACCTGTGACATGCTCAGAACAAGAAACAAGAACAACAAAAAATCATCTCCTAGAGGAGATCAATTTATCTTGTGTACAACTATATACAATGACCCTATAAATGATATGTCTTCTACTAACACACATCCATCATATACTCGATGTCATACAGCTAACCATGTTGATTTTCTAATGTTAAATTAAACAAGCACAATTTTTCACAAGTGGTAATTACTTCCAACAATATTACTTTAGTAAACTGTAGAACATCACTAAGTAATTACACTCAGAAAATTTCAACCACTTAGAAACTTCGGTCTCTTCCTTAGATCACTTCCCACGTGTGAGAGAGAAAAATATGTGTATCTATTGTTGTGTCTTTTTATAGTAATATTAAATTGATCCAAAAAAGACACGTCTCTTTGAAAATTAAATTTAAAATTTTATTTTATTTTATTTCTTATAAATAGTTGGAGAATAGATTAATTTGGTTATAATCCATCCACATAGTATTTGACTTTGTTAATTTGTTCCTCCATAATTCATGTTATTATTTCCATAAATATAGGTAGAAGTAAATATGGAGTACATTCCTCATATTTAGGTAATTAGACATTTTTACTAGAAATTACTGCCCACCATAATTTATGGAATTCTTTCTATAATTTAGGTAGGAGTAAAAAGTAAATGTGTTGTACATAGAGATTGCAACAACCCCATAAATTTAACACTCCCAAGACTTTACTGTACTCTCATTTTCCTGGACCCTCCTGTGAGGGAGTCAAGCCCAGTCCCACTCTGATACCATGTTGAATTTTCTATATGAGATGATATTGTATGTGAATGAATATCTTATTACAATGATGAGTGTTCTATATATAAAGAACAAATGTTGACCATGGTGGCCATCCATGAAGAGTTGTGTCCCTTGGGTAATAAATATACTTATACTTTATATTATATTATACATATAATATAAATATATTTTAAATTTATACTTTATACTTTATTATATATATTTATACTTTATATTATAAATATATTATTCCATTAATAATATTATAATTAATAATATTTCTTAATAATTAATAATGAAATTATCAATTATCAATCTAGTATAATGTATTTCTGATGCTGCCCAAACATCAACATAATATGATGCTCTATCAGGTCTATGGTCACTGTGATAGATAATTTGGTGACCTTTCACCGATGATTAGTGCTATATTGAA
Organism: Picea mariana; assembly: GCA_032191745.1. Lineage (NCBI taxonomy): Eukaryota > Viridiplantae > Streptophyta > Pinopsida > Pinales > Pinaceae > Picea > Picea mariana. The sequence continues at coordinate 7,919 of JASDQU010436150.1, read as the reverse complement.
CTTTGTCCACTAACTCCTCCATGACCAGGTTCTGTCCAGATTTTGTCCAATTTCTTTTAATTAATTCTTGAGAAGCCTTGTGTAGTTTCAAGCATATTTCCATTGATTTGGTAGTTTCTTTATCAACTATTTTCCTAGCATGTTGAAAACACTATAATGAATATGTGTGTGTGTGTGTGTGTGTTCCTTTCCATTCTAGAGGGGCAATAAAGCTCAACTGGTGCATCAGGATTCTCCGCAATCCATTGGTCGATATAACTCATCCTTTCCCAAATCGTGTTAAATTGTGTAAGCTTTGCTTGTACCTGACCATGCTGATATATGATAGTGGAGGTCGCTTGCTGGAAGAGATGTAGATATGCATACATATCTATGATGGCTTCTTCTAGCTCTGTCCTCACTTTCTCAATGCTTTCCTTGAAGCTCTCAGCATTACTTTCATCTACCTTCATTTGTTGGAGTTTCTCTTCTAGTTCCCTGATTCTTACTTCTTTCTCTTGGTTCTATTGGCACAACCTTTGAATATTGTCTTCATTAGCATTCATGAACGCAATGCCAGTTGAGGCAGTGGCTATTGGGTTTTCCCTGACATCCCCTGTTATGGGAACTTACGTAAGGACTAAGATCACCATACCTTGATTTGTCAATACTTTCTTTACTTTCTCTTGCACGATCTTTCCAGACTTGTTATCATAAGTGAACCTCCTTAAATTGGGAACCTCACCTGGTTAAAACGGAGCCCAAAGCCCTAGTCCTAAACCATTGAACTGTGTCTGTGTGATGGTGCCTATTATTGATACCCCCGAGATTTCAGTATGCATTAGTTGAGTGTAATCGTTCCTAGTTTCAGCATCTTTGTTTTGTTTCTCTTCTTCCACTACCTTATCAATTGCTTCCTTGGCTTCATTTTTTGTTGCTTCTCTTGTTGTCGCTGCTAATTTTTCTATTGTCGCTTTCTATTTGGATTCTCTTTGTGTTGCAGACTTTGCTTCTGCTTCATCTATGTCTGCTACTTCAGCTTTGGCTTTAGCTTTTTCTACTTCAATCTTTCTCTTCTTCTTGGCAGCATCATTATTTTTCTTGTATACCTTCTCTTTTTCCCTTCTTTTATTATCGGCTGGCATTTCTTTTTCTTTTTTCGATCCTAAGTGTACAGAGACGGAAAGGGAAGATGACCCTTCTGTTGCTTCCTCTTCTGCCTTCTTTCGGGCTTCTTCTCTCGCCCTCTCTTCATCTTTGATCCTTCCTATGGGTTGACCTCATCTTTGGAATAGAATGTCATCATAAGTTTGTGCATTGCTATGCACTTCTTCCTCATCCCAAGTCACTATCGTGTATTCCTAGGGGAGTCCCATTTTGTTGAAATGATCTTTTACAACTCCCTTAGGGTCGTGCCTTCTTAACCGTTCTTCTCCAAAATGATAAGACAACACAGTGTTTACCTCTTCTTGTGCTCGCTTGGTGTTTGAGAAGAATTAGGTGCCTACATACAGTGGTAGTGGTGGCCATATTGCTTTCTTACCCCAATACAATATCCCTCCTACTCCATTGATTACAGTTTGATACGCTACTTCCTAGAGCATTAATTTTTCTGGCATGAACCAGGGAAGCAGATGAGGGGGCTTCATAGTGTCGAACATCGTTATATAAGTGCCATGTTCCATGAAATAGTAATCCCTCATTATTCTTATGAATGCTATCGCTTTATCAGTCATGCATGGGGGCATTGTGAAAAATATCAATTCATACAGAGGAGCCAAGAAATTCTCTCATATATTCTGATATTTTGTTCGATACCTGTGCTCCCATATCACTTTGCAATATATGTGGATTGTTGGGTTTGAGGGATGCCATCCCCATCCCATCCTTGGCTATTGATGGGACATGCACATAATTTCCAAGAGGTATGAAGACATATGGAAACTTAGGAAGGTCCTGGGACGAGATTCTGCGACCATGGTGAGAGCTACTATCAGATTTGTTGATAAAATGTCATCCCAATTGAATGGCAGTCACTCATATGCACAATAATAGATCAATGGCATGTACGATAGGGAGAACTGGGATGCATCTAGTTCACCGTACAGCTGGCACAACATAGCCACCATATATTGAAAGGTATCCTCAAGGCAATTATGGGGTAACCTCCTTTAGGCCTGTGCTTGAACTATTTATCAGGTTTGTACCACTTGGAGCATAGTTCTTTCGCTGTGTGTTGGAACTCATCGAGAATCTTACTGTCTAGCTTTTTCACTCATTTGTCGAGGTGATAACATTTTTCCAGGTCCTCGGGTCGAAATGATGCTATGGGTTCCCCCTTGGCATTGTGAATGCATATATTTCCCATATTAGCATGTTTTATGATCCAACTGGTGGCATCGGCATAAGGGAAGACAACAGTGCGGGCTGCAACTCTGAATATTTGAGATCTCCAGATATTTATGAATATCTTCAAGTCATCTTGGTCTTTGGCTTCGATGAGGAAATTTGATTTCTTAAACATGCAATACACATCGCCCCACTTGAGTGTCTCTCCCTCCTTTTCCAAGAGTCCAGAGGTGTCATCATATGTGGCTTCTACCACATTTGGTTTGTCTTCGATCTGTCAACCTCTACCAGAGGCATTAGTGATGGATGTTTTGCTTGCTGCTTTTTTGGGAGCCATATTTGAACCTAGAAGGAAAAAGGTGGGATTATTGCGAAGACTAAGATCACAAATGATACAAAATTTAATCTATCTAAGCATTTTCAGATATTCATGGATTCACTTGAACTGATGCTTGGTGGAATATTGACATCCAAAGATGACAGAATGATGGCAGGCATAGTGGGAATGTAAGTGCGACTCATAGAGAAGAAATTGTCTTAGAAGATGCCTCGGAGGTGGAGATCAAATTGGTTAATATAAACTTCTCCGATGTAAATCGGAGAAGTTAGCAACATCTTCCTTGAAATCCATCGATAAGGTTAAGGTTAAAGGCTCTAATAGGTATCGGGAAAGTTGAAAGGAATGCCTCTGATGGGTCGGCAAAGATGGAAACAAGATCTTTGAATGATCGAGCGATTTGATGTTAAGACTGTCAATGGAGTGGAAAGGTTGTGACAGAGTTGGGTTTAACTCCTCTGATACATTGGAGGAGTTGATAGTAACTCCTCTGATGTATCGGAGGAGTTGGGGTGAAGTGTTACGAATGGTTATAACACACGTCAAGGGAGTTTACATGAACTTTGTCGAGGACTGTCGGACCTATTTGAGAGAAGTCTTTGGATGGCATCAGAAGTTTCAACACCAAGATTGTTGATGTACCAAGTGAATTCTTGGAAACCGGTTAAGTCTTGAAAGGTTTGAGAATTGTGAAGGGTTAGGTTTGATATTATTTTTTTAGAAACTTGAGAATGTCTACCAAGTGGGGTAGCCACTGTATCCATGGTGGGAGAAGGCACTCGTCGACGCCTTAGGGATTTCTAGTTGCACTAGAGACAAGTCCTCGGCTAAACTCGAGAGGTCTTCAAGGCCCAGGAAGGTTGGCCACATTCGTGGGGTGAAGAGAAGGTAGTTTGCATGAGGGATAGGCAGGTCCAGTTTATAACAGAACTACGAAAAACCCTCGTTTATAAAAAAAAAACAAAGGAAGGTATTTAGGGCTTACCTGGAACTCGCTGACACATGAAGGATCATAATTGGTTGAGGATGAGGAAGCTAGGGCTTGGTGCACTCTTACTTTGGAACTATTCTTTTCTCCTTGGCATTCAGTGAAATAATGAAAACGGTGGGGAATTCATATTTATAACTTTGGTGATTGCAACAATAATGCAGTGGGTGACAGCATTAAAAAATGGGGAAGTTGTTTGTAAGTCCTTCGATGTACATCGGAGAACTTCATGGGAAGTCCTCTGATGTGCATCAGAGGACTTAGCATGAAATGTGACGGAGTCAGTCAGAGAAGTTTGAAACAACTCCTTAGATGAAATTGGAGGAGTTGACACTAACTCCTATGATTTCATCGAAGGAGATGCAAGTAAGTTGGGCGATGGAAAGGCCAATCGGAGAAAACACAACGAACTTGTTGAAGCTTATCGAAAAATTTATGGAGAACTCCTCCAATGTACATCGTATGAGTTGGGCGTAAGTCCTCTGATATACATCAAAGAAGTTTTCATCAACTTTGTCGAAAACCCAAAAAGACTTGACTTGAAAATTTCTAAGTGCTTTTAATTTGAAAGATGTGAACTTAGGAAAAGTGAAGCTTGAGGAACAAGTTTTAGAGAAATATGGAGAAACTATTGGAGGAGCTTTCCAAAGTCAAAATATACAAAGGGCCCCATTTTCTTGAGAGGATTTGCAAATAGATTACAAGAAAATAGAGGGTTGTAGTGCCTGACACAACAAATTGAGACACATTGGGTGAAGCCTTGAATCTCTGTAAAATGGTATCCACGCACATATTTCTGGGGGAAATGCATTATCATGCATATCCCAAGAGAGAAAGAATGTTTCCCATAGTTGAGATTCTGACAATAAATCCTTTGGATGATACAAAGGGGAGGTTAGGACCATGCCTCAGATCAGATTATCTTTTACTGATTTCTTATTCATGTGATAAATGACCTAGGGGGAGGCATAAGGATTATTGCAGGGAAACGAAAAACATCAGGAATTTTGAAAATGCAAGTTGTGATTCATTTCTCTGGTGTTTCTCTGATGCCAATGAGCGTCCATATCCCCGACGGAGTCACCCTGGTGTCACAAGCCTTGCTCTACTGCCAATGAGCGTCCATATCCCCGACGGAGTCACCCTGGTGTCACAAGCCTTTCCCTGCTGCCAACGAGCGTCCATAGCCCCGACAAATATACTTGCATGTCCCATGTGAGATAGAATACCTTTCCCCAAGCCTTTACCTTTTAAAACTTGTTTTTCTTATGCTTAGAGAGAGGGGGATGGGGGGGATTCCATATTTCCTTTAAAGACACTAAGGATGACACCTGTGATAGTGAGATTTTCTAACTTGATTATAGATGAAGGAACACCCTGAGTAACATTATCTGGAATACTACAAATGTCTCTTCCCTAACCATTTCCTTTCAATTCAAACAATATACAGATATTTTCTCAGGTAGGGTCCTTGGTTCCTCGCTTTGTCACATTTAGATGTAAAATGCTCATATACTGATGAGATATGTTCCTCCACTAGATCTAACTTGGAGTGATGCATAACAAAGTTATACAATTAAGATGGGATGTGTCTAAAAGCCAGTTCACAGAGTTATTAGGTTATTGGCACCAAATGTGCTACGATTTAGAAGCTTATCTAGGAATAAGCTATCAAAAGTTTAAGAAACCCAAGATGGTGGTTTTTTAAGAAGAAAAAACTAAAAACTAAAAATCACAAAATAGGAAATGTTGAAAAACATACAGAAAACAAGGTAAAAAATTGAGCAGGAGATAAAAGAGAAAAGTAAACTTTTATTTATGTACAAGGGAGGAGCTGCCATGAAGGCTAGCTAATATAGTGCTTAAGAATTTGGCCATTAATGGGGAGGAGGTCAACTTCCCCTTGAATATTTTGTAACTAATAAGTACCTTGGCCAATTTTCTCTTTGATAATGTAGGGTCCAACCCATAATTGTTGGAATTTTGAATGCTTCCATTTATATTCATGTGGCTTGTCCCATTTGAGGACTAAATCCCCCAACTTGGAACTCTTTCTCACCAGCAGATTTCTTATCAAACCAACGCTTAACGGTCTGTTGATGAGTTTCAAATTTGTTTTTAGCCTTGGCACGATTTTCTTCTAGGTTCAGCAACGTATTGATATGTCGTTGGATGGCGGGACATTATCTCCCTCAAGACTATTGGGTGAGTTGTAAGGAAGCAAGGTAGATGTTCAAAGGTAAAATAGTTTCTTTCCCATAGACAAGGAAATACAGAGAAGTCCCTATAGAGGCCTTAGGAGTGACGCAATCAACCCAGAGGGAATTTGGTAGAGCATTGTGTCAATTTCTTTGGTGATCAACTATGGTTCGTTTGAGGATCTGGATTAGGTTCTTGTTTGTGGATTCATCTAAACCATTACCTTGAGGATAATAGTCGGTTGAGTACTTCAAAGTGATATCCTTTTCCAAAGCAAAATCAGACAATTTCAATGATGAAAAATAATTTTCATTATCAAACACGAGAGAGTTAGGTACCCCAAAACTTTTTTTAATGTATTGTTCAAGGAAATTAATCACTAATCTTTCATTCACCTTGATCAGAGGTATTGCTTCGGTCCATCGCGTAAAATAATCAATAGAGGTTAGGATATGTCTGTGTTGTTTGGAGGAATGGGGATTAATCTCACCAATGATGTCTAAACCCAATTGTTCGAAGGGATCTTCAACAACAACAGGTTGGAGTGGAACAACAGATTTACACTCTCTTCCTGCAGCTTTTTGGCATGCTTCGTAGCTTTGTGAATATGCATGGGCATCTTTGAATAGTGTAGGCCAATAGTATCCATCTCTCAATATCTTGTGAGTTTTTGTGTCTCCTGAAAAATGGCCTCTTGTTGGTCCACCATGCATATCTTTAAGGACTTTATCAGTGTCTTTTTTTTCGAGGCACCGAAGTAATCATAGTTATTTCAAAACAGGATGCCATGTACCAGCTAATATTGTAGAGATTTTAGTCTGAGTGCTCTTTTATTTTTTGCATTGAGGTCATCTGGAGTTGTGTCATGTTGAAGGTGATACTTGAGATCATTATAATATGATCCTTCAACGATTGGGATGTAAGGAGCATGTTGTGTATACATTGTTGGTTCCTCTTTCCATTTGTCTTCTTTTTTATCTTCATCACCGGTATCTTGCGTCATCGGTTTGCAAATGCCCTGACCTTTAATGATGTTGGTTGGTTTAAATTCTAGGTCATATTCTTACAGGGTTTTCATCTAGTTACCTCATCTCTCGCCTAGCTCCCTTTGAACAAAGAGAGATATGACCTATGGGTGAGGGACGATGACTTTAGTGTGGTTCTTCAAAATGTAAGGCTTGAACTGTTTTATTTCTTCGTGGACAGCAAAAGCTTGCTTGTCCACTAGTGGGTAGTTCAGTTCAACACCTTGTAATCTAGTGCTCATGAATGCAATGGGGTATTCATCTCCTTGCCCATACTTTTGAATGAGCATTGTTTCAAGGGAATAATCAAACGCAAAGGTATACAACAAGAATTCCTTAGTGAAATACAGACTTCGTAGAGATGGTGCAACAACTATAGAGGATTTGATATTCTTGAACGCTTCCTTCTCCACTGGTATCCATTTGAACTAAACATATTTCTTAATCATACGTTGAAGTGGTTTAGCAATTTCAGCAAAGTCTAGAATGAATCTCCTCAAAAAGTTGATTTTTCCGAAAACAGATTGCACTGACTTCTTTCTATGCGGTGGAGGGATTCTCAAAATAGTTTTTGTTCTTTCCAGGTCCACCGAAATTCCATTTTTGGAAATCACATGCCCTAGTAGTATTCCTTCTGAAATAGAAAAAATAGTATTTTTTGGATTCAATGAGATCCCATACTTTCTACATCATTCAAATATTTGTTTCATATGTCTTGCGTGATCTTCCCTTTTCTTTGAATAAATAGTGACATCTTTGAGACAGACCACCACGCTTTGACCGATTAACCCTTTGAAAGTAATATCCATTTCCCTTTGAAATGTGGCACCTGCGTTTATTAAACAAAAGGGAATTATTTTGTATCCATATTGTTGGGCAATTCAATTGCTTAAATTGCTTTCATTTAATTATCAACCAGGGATGCTCGTAAGCTTGTGATGATGCCAGCAAAATATATGCAGGAGTAGGCATCTAACTCTAATCTAAGAAAATTCAATCAAATCCTAACTCTTTCATTCCACTTAATAAGACTTAGTTGTTG
>JASDQU010436149.1:31064-57513 GCA_032191745.1 Picea mariana | reverse complement strand
GATTTTTAAAGTTCACGCATCTTCAATCCCCGCAATGCGACGGGACCACCGATCTCATGATCTTGACAATGCTCCTGAACAAATGGTTTAGATTTGTTCTTTCACGATATGAGGATCAGATCTAACTTTCCTAAATCAACGACTACGATTTATTTCGTGATCAAGGATTTGAGAGTTTCAAATCTCAACCCTTACTTTTCTCCGTACGTCAATCTTCCAAAGTTGACAATCTACTGACGCGTGTCCCTCTCGGATCAACGGTCGAGATATCCTTCGGGTCTCTGGACTTTGGATATTTTGAATCTCAACTTCTTGTTTCTTCTGACTAGATATCTTCTGAAATGCAATATCTGTTGACATCTGTCCTTGTTAATCCAACGACTATCCTCTTCTCTGAGACTTCGGCCTTTTCAACTCTTTGGTGCTTCGCTTTTCCATGAAATATTTCACCCGGAGTCAATGATATATTGACACGTACTCTCCTGCATGATCAACGATCATGAGTGACTTCGACACTTTGGCCTTTGGGAGTTTCAACTCTTATGCACTTGTTTCTCCCAGTGTGCTTTCACCCGAATTCATAATCTTCTAACACGTACCCCTCCTGGTGATCAACGACCAGGGTCTTCTTCGGGTCTTCGGTGTTTTAGACTTCGATAATTTAGGCTAATCATTGCTTCCTTCTCCTCCAGAGTGGTCACCTACTAAATAAGTCATAGGTGGTGGAGACCACTTGCTGTCGGTTAACATTTCCACTTACACTATCCTTCCATTGAACTAGATCAACGATTGAGAATGCACTTGAAGTGATATTTAGATTGGACGGTTGAGAGTGACTTCAGACCTTCATCCTTCAAGAATTTTGACATTTGTTGGTGATGAAACTTCCAAAGTAAATATCCTGGAGTGACATAGCTTGCTTACGTCACTTTCTAACATGGCATGAGCCAATTTCCTCTTGACACTTGTCATCATCTGATTATGCCATGTGTACTTGCTGACGTGGTCTTCCACATGTCCTTGCTGACATGGTATTCCACATGTCCTTGCTGATGTGGTCTTCCACATGTCCTTGCTGAGGTGGTCTACTGATGTGGGTGAGACTTGTAGGCAGCGTAGTGGAGGTGGAGGTAGAGTGCGGTAGTGGAGTGTGACATGTAGCGAGTAGTGGAGTGTGACGTCGAAGTGTGGAGGTGGTATGTATGAGTGGTTTGGTGATTTTCTTGGAGGTGGGGTTAGGTGGTAAGTGTTAATGAGTGAGGGGGTCCGAGTTGATAAGAAGGTGACATGTATGAGGGTCCCACATGAGAAATACCACCAACTCAGACCCCCCTCCATGGTTAAAGGAAGAAATGTTGGGGGGGTTCAATCTGCCCTATCGACCATAGATCTGAGTGCCCGATTATTGACCGCTGAGATTAGCACGCTTTTATTCTAACTTATCCTGTCCTTCCACTTATTTTGATCTGATGGCTAACATAAATTCAAGTGATTGAGATCTCATATCTCAACCCTTCCTTATCCTGTCTTTCCACTTAAATCAATCTGACAGCTGAGGGAAATTCGGATGATCGAATTCTCAATCGTTCTTCCCTGCTTATCCTATCCTTCATTAATTCAATCTGATGGTTGTTGGTCCTCTGGATCGGTGATCCAACCGCCACTGTCGCTCTTCCTCTTGAGCTTCTGATCTCTCTGACTTAGAAGGATTTCTAAGTGTTGACGGGTCTCGATCTTTTCTCCTTCTGCGAGTCCATCTCTTGGACCTCGTCTAGAAATTGCTATCTCTTCTGATATTTTTCAAGCTTTGGTTCATTGTTGTTATTTCCATCAATGACAAGAACATTCTTCCTATAAACATGCCAACAATCGCCCCCTTTGGCATTGATGGCAACCCTGAAAGGCTGCATTATTCTTATAACATACTCAACCACCCATAGGTCGGGGCATGCTACCTTCAAGCCCACCCTTGGACTTCATACTCTTACCGATACCTTCTTCCATTAATAAAAAAACATAAGATACAAGATTTAACGACAGGCACAACAATATACAACAAGCATGCATAATCTAAGATCCAATTAAACGATAATTAAATATTTAGTGGAAATACATCATATACATTAAAATGATACCATAACAGAGAGCACTTATCTTTATGAAAGATGACACAAACTGGCTGCAGACCAAGGACGTTCCACCCAACCGTAGACACCACTGCTTCAAATCTCAACAATAGTGTCACCCATGAGCCAGGGCTATGAATCCATAAGGACGGTTCCAGAGTGTACTTGGGTTCCCAAATCTATCAGTTCTCAATATCTCACAAGTTTTCCAACACCCACAATAATCCAAGTACCCATCTCTCTTCTACTCATCCTGTGCCACCCGAGAGAATGCACCTCCACCTTTCCCTACCACGCAGTCCCTTAGGTAGTCCTTCTCTTTTATCCAGGGCCTCCAACACAGCTGGTCCAAAATATCAATGATGGGACTCTCAAGACTCATAGTTGTGAGAAAAACATGTCACATGCTAATGCATATCAAACATGCATGCCCTAGGTCATGGCTGGATTACACCAATGACCACTACATCCAACTATCTCGTGGCTAATTCTTTAGCGGATTGGCTCCCTTTCTCCAACCAAGTCGTGGATGAGGATGGTTCAATGAATGGGTAAGGGGGTGCATGAAAGTGTGTGAGGTAAAATGAAATAACGTACAAGAAATCAATGAACAAGCCATTAGTCAAACCCCCCCATTAGACCAGAGGCAGCTTTAAGTAACTTCGTGGGGAAATCAAGAAGCTCCTGGCCTTCCCCAATAAGCTCACATAACTGATTCCCTCCCATAGGAAAAATGGTAATTAACATAGGAGTAAACACTTATCCCCTCAAGCCCCCTCTCTTGTGGAATCATAGCCCCCTATAACTCTAGTCCTTATCCATCTAGCAGCCAATGGTTTGTTTATTATTAATAATTATCAAAACATTACATTTATTGGGCATACTAGCCCTTTAATAATTGTTTGGGCACTGTTTCCTCTCAGCATTATAAAAATACAATATTTAACATGGGGGTTCGAAACCTGGGGTGTTACATCCCCTTCCCCTTATTTTTGCACTGTCCTCAGTGAGTATACAAAATAGATATCAAAATGTTGAATTTATTCAAAAAGCTGCAGGTACTCTGCCTGCATGGAATCTTCATTCTCCCAGGTAGCATCTCCGGGACCGTAGTAGGTCCATATAAATTTTACCAGCTCTATAACTCTATTCCAGAGCATTTTTACCTTTCTGTCCAATACCTGTACTGGATGAACATGAAAGTATCCCTCTGTATCTACCTGAATCAGATGCCAATCAATAACATGGTTAGGATCATGTACATATTTCTTTAGTAAAGAGACATGAAATACATTATGACAATTCATGGAAGCAGGCAATGCAAGAACATATGCAACTGGCCCTATTCTGTCCAATATTTCAAATGGACCACATAATCTGGCTGCCAGCTTTGTACAACTTCCCAATTTCAAAGAGATTTTCTTCGGCTTCACTTTCAAAACTACATGCTCTCCTACTTTAAATTCTCTAGAAGTCATGTTCTTGTCTGCATAAACTTTCTGTCTATGATGAGCTACCTTTAAATTCTGCTTGATCTTGACCACCAGGTCTTCCACGTCCTTGAGCAATTCCGACCCAAGTACCACTCTATCTGCTAGGTTGTCCCAACCTACTGGAGTATTGCATTTCCTACCATACAAGGCATCAAATGGGCTCATTCTCAATGCACCACGATACCCATTATTATATGCAAACTCAACCAAGTGTAAGTAATATTCCCACTTAGATGGATTATCCATCACATACATTCTTAGCATGTCTTCAATTATTCGATTGACTCTCTCTATTTTCCCATCTGTCTGGGGATGATATGCTGTGATAAAGTTTAGATTTTTGCCAAATCCTTTAAACAATCCCCTCCATAAATTGGAGGTAAAGTTTGTATCTCTGTCCGAGACGATTGTCCTAGGTATCCCATGCAACCTAGCAATTTCCTTCATGAAATTTTCTACAATATTAGCCGCTAGATGTATTGTCTTCACAGGAAAAAAATGTGCAACCTTGGTTAATTTTTCAACCACCACCATGATGGAATCATGTTTCTTATTCGTTCTGGGTAATCATGTGATGAAATCCATGGTGATCACTTCCCATTTCTTCTCTAGGATTGGCAATGGCTGCAGGAAACCCGCTGGGGGCCTATGCTCAACCTTCACCTTCTAACATTCCACACATTGAGCGATGTAATCAACAAAATCCTTCTTCATTCCCGACCAACAGAATTGGCTTCTTACTGTTGTAATTATTTTCTAGTAACCGGGATGTCCAACATAAGGAACATCATGCATTTCCTTCAGTACCAAATTCCTCACTTCTCCAGAACTAGGAACATAGATTCTATTTTTGTGAATGAGTAATCTGGATTCCTTTATCTCATACTCCTTTATTTTCTGTTGTACATTTCCTTGCTGTAAGTTTTCCTTTACCTGTAGGTAATGTTGATCTATAACAAGATCATCTAAAATTCTTCTCTTCAAGTCTGAATGATGGATACTGACGATAGTAGCATGCATGAGATGCACTCTTCTACTAAGTGCATCGACAACTTTATTCTCCTTTCCTTTGATATGCTTGATATCGAAGTCATATTCACTTAAAAATTCCATCCATCTTGTTTTCCTGGCATTCAAGGTCAACTGTTCAAAAAGATACTTCAGGCCAATGTGGTCTGTCCTTAATTCAAATTTATTCCCCATGAGATAATGCCTCCACATCCTCAAGGAGTGAACAATGGAAGCAAGTTCCAAGTCATTCATGGCATAGTTTCTCTCATGTTCCTTAATATTTCTGGACTCATACCCAATGACATGTCCATTTTGCATGATGAATCCCCCAAGTCCTTCCTTACATGCGTCTATACACACCACAAAAATTTCATTTGGGTCAACAATATTTAACATAGGTGCATTAATAAGTAATTCCTTCAACAGATTAAAATTATTTTCACACTTGAGCATCCATTCAAATTTAGTTCCCTTCTTTTGAAAAGAGGTGATGGGATGAGAAACCTTAGAGAACCCTACTATGAACCTTATGTAGTAGCCCGCTAATCCCATAACAGATCTGACGTCTGACACATTTCTGGGTGTTGAACATCCCTAATGTCTTCGATCTTCTCTGGATCTACTGTTATGCCCTGTTTTGAAATAATGTGTCCCAAGTAATGGATCTACTTTTGATAAAAATAACACTTACTCAACTTGGCATACAACTGATGTTCTCTCAATACTTGCAATACCAGTCTTAAGTGATGTTCATGCTACTCTTCAGACTTAGAATAGATAAGTATGTCACCTAGGAATACTATGAAAAACGTATCCAAATAATTTCTGAATATGCCATTCATTAAGAACATGAATATAGCTGGTGCATTGGTCAGTCCAAATGGCACCACTACAAAGTCATAATGTCCATACCTGGTCCTAAAGGTTTTCTTATGAACGTCTTCTTCCTTGATTCTTACTTGATGGTATCCCACCCTCAGGTCAATTTTTGAAAATATCTCTTCTCCTCTTAGCTGAACAAAGAGGTCATCAATTCGGGATACAGGATACTTGTTCTTTATAGTGTATTTGTTCAGCTGTCGGAAGTCAATACACAGCCTCAAGGTTCCATCCTTATTTTTGAAAAAAAGTATTGGTGCTCCACAAGGTGAAACACTTGGACATCTACACCCTTTGTTCAACAATTACTCCAACTGCATTTTTAATTCTTTTAACTCTGGTGTGCTCATTCTGTAAGGTGTTTTTGACAACGGGGAAGCTCCTGGCACTAAATCAATTGATAAATCTATCTCCCTTCTTGGTGGAAATAGAGGTATTTCTTGGAATACATCTTTGAATTCCTATAGGACCGAGAAATCTTCGAGGCTTGTCCCCTTTGTATTATCTGGCTCTTCCACATGAGCTGCATACAATTTAAATCCTTCCCTAAAAGATCTTTTCAGCTATAAGGCTAAAATCTCCCTTATAGATATGGGTCTTGGAACTCCTTTCATAGTGCTTTGTTTTCCATTTCCATCAAGATATGTAAATGTCGTGTTATGACAATCTAGGACAACATGATACTTGTCCAACCAATCCATTCCAATCAGAATATCATAATACCCCAATGGTATGATATTTAGATCCATACTAGTATTCACACCATTAAGACTTATGGAACAACTCCTGACCATATCATGGATTCTTATTTTGGTTCCAGTGGCTAACTGAACCAAACTTGCTTTTCCAAGTTTACTTTTCTCCAAATGTAATCTATCCACTATCTTTGGATCAATGTAGCAACGACTTTCTCCCGAATCAATCAAAATAGCAACAGGCAGATTTATGATCTTACATTCCACCTTGATCATATTGGACTAGTACTATGTTTGTCAATCATTTAAATATGCATATATTCTTCCCATATCTTCACCTTTTGTAGATTCTTGGATGTTGTGCACAATCTTTCTGTGTGGGCAATCCTTGTACAAGTGATATTCCTTGCATCCCCAACATTGGATTGGTGGTATTCCCCATTTCCCCAAGGAACCTTCTTTCTTGAAGTCTCCCTTAGCATTCTGATCTTGATGATTTATATTAGGCTTATTCCTATTGAAGGGAGGTTTGAATACTTTCCACCTTTGATCGGACTTCACATTCTTGTTGTCCTTCCAATATTTCTGTAGGGATTCTCTTCCCTGGAATTGCTCATACTGGTATTTAGCCTTCTTGATGGCCTTAGTCAAGGTCTTGGGTTCATCATACTTGACATTTTCCTTATAAAATGTTGGAAGTCCACTTAGAAATATATGTATTTTCAATTTCTCATCACCAATGAACCTGACATACTTTAACAATCCAAAGAACTTCATCTCATATTCTTCCATAGTCATGCTTCCCAACCTCAGTTCAAAGAACTCTTGCATTTTCCTGCCATAGAAATGCTCTGAAAGGTACTCCTTCTGGAAGTACTTCTTGAACTATTTCCAAGTGATCCTACTTTCATTAACATGTTCCACTTGCTTCAGTTGGTCCCACCATATTGCAGCTTTCCCGTGTAAGTGGTAGGTGGGAATCTTGGCTTCCAGGTTGGATGAATAGTTATGCAACTGAAAATATCTCCTTAGCCCAAGAAACCATGCTTCAAAAACATCTTCCCTTTCTCTTTCACCCCCAAAGGAAGGTGGCTTGATCCTCCTTAGCTCTCCTTGCAAACTATCTACCTCTTGTTTCCTTCTTTGATGTCTGACATGAGACACCTTTGGATTGCTTACGGGATCATCCGTTGCATACAAATTTCTTTCTGAGTAAGGGGGTGAGTGGTGTCCATGCGTTCTTCTAGTACTTCTCGAATAACCAACTCTTCCATGATCATGCCTTCTTTCATGGCACTTGCCTTTCTCCTCTTTTCTTGAGTTTGATCCTTTCTTCGTTTATTTTTGCAACTGATTTAAGCTCTACAATACTTGAGCATTTATCTTGCTTTGCTCTCTCATCAGTCTCTCGTTGTCTTCTTTGTAGCTCTGCACTTCCATATTCATTATTCTTACCATTTCTATTAATGTTTCCTACTCTCCTTTTCCATTGCGTCCATTGGAATCTGTCTCTGCATTACCAACTCTAGTAAACTGGCCTTCGGCCTCCTTATCATGACTGGAGGCTCCCTCTCCTTCTTCCATTTCCTCAATACGCATCCTGAGCTGATGTGATTAAGCCCCTTAATTCTTCCAAATGTGCAAGCGACCATTTTGTTAGAATTATGCATATGATAAACAAAATTTCCAAACCATGCTACAAGTCTCGTTCTTTTTTTTGTTCATGGAGATTGTATCCCCATTCTCTGAAAATAACAGTGTCATGTTATCCTTGGCTAACATAGAATTTCCTCCTACGTAGGCGCTTCCTTCAAACCACCTTCCTAGGTGACCGTGACTAGAAACCATGGCTAAATCGTTTCTTAGCACTATTCTGTCTCAAGGACATTCAATTCGGCACTTAGCCCTCCTTCCCTCATCTCTCAATCTACATATGACCATGACCATGACCCTGGGATTAGTTGAAAAAGCACTTGTCCAGAGATTCGAGACTTCAGAACTTTTAGCTATGACCATATCAACGGTCCTCATCCTCTTTCATGATCAATGATCAAGATCCACTTCGAAACTCTGCGCTTCAAGAGTCTCAACTTTCCTCGCTTGCCTCCTCTGGGAATGCTTTTACCTAGAGTTCATGAGCTACTGATGGGTGTCCTCCCATTGATCAGTGGTTGTGAATTTCTTTGGCTCTTCAGGCTTCATAAGTTTCAAAGTTTCCTCCTGCACTTTCTCCCAGAGTGCTTTCACCTGAAGTCGACGATCCTTCGACGTGTGTCTTTTGGAATCAATGGTCGATATGTACTCCGGCCTTCGGGATTTTTTGATCCAATGCAACTTGTCACATCTTTCCCTTCTAGAGTGCTCAGTCTCTGAATTGCATGATCTATCGCCACATGGAGAAATACTGGAAGCAGACATGTGGCCCAATCCAGTGGGTGACACATGTCCCATTCTAATCGACTTTTCAATACTCCAAATGATCAAAATTTACTGACACGTGGAACACATCCCATGTTTCCACATCATCCCAGGTGATGTCCGCAAGTCACGTCACTTAAAAATTATGGGGTCCACATCACCTCTTGGTGATGTCAGTGTGCTCCACTACTTCGTCTCTTCAGGCTTCGGGACTTTGGGAGTTTCCACACTAACACACTTTCAATTCTCCTGAACTTCAATTTCAGAATTGGAAAATCTGTTGCCATGTGTCCTCCTGGATCGAACGACTAAGATTCACTTCAATTCTTCACCCAGAATCCACGGATATGCACCATGTGTCTTCCTTAATCTGATGGTTGAGGCTGACTTCGGGTCTTTGGACTTCAGAAATATCAAATTTCAAAACTTATCTGGCCCCACTAGATTTTATCCGAAGCCCTGGATATGGCAACGTGTGGCTCTCGGCAGATTGATGACTAAGATCCTTTCGGGTCTTCGGGTTTTGGAAATCTCAATTTTCAAAACTTGTCTGGCCCTATTGGCTTTTATCCGAATCCCTAGATCTGGTGACGCGTGGCTCTTGACTTATCGATGACCACGATTTCTTTGGGTCTTCATACTTTGGTGAACTCAACTCTTAACCTTCACTTTCCCCCGAAGTGCGTGGATTTCTGCCACATGTCCTCCTGGATCAGATGACTATGATTCACTTCGGATCTTCGGGGTCCGAAAATCTCAATTCTCAACTTCTCCTTGCTCACCCTTTCCTGAAGTGCTTTCACCCGGAGCACAAAATCAGTTGACGCATGTCCTCCTACAAATCGACGGTCCCTGACTACTTCTGCTCTTTGGAGTTTCATCGCTCGAGTGCTAACAAGTTACATCACTGCATTCCTTTCAAATTTTCGGGGTGCACATCAACGGTTTGGGGTAACCGGATTTTCGCCCTGCAATTCTTCTAACGCTAGCACATAACCCCCTCGATGAAATTGTGGTTTGGATTGCGGGGCCGTCTTGGGGAATTATCTCCCATGCAACTTGGTTCCCCGCAATGCTTGCTGGTCGTTGATCTCCCTCTCCAATGGGATCTAACGGTTGTGACCTTATCCCTTGCTTCCTTTTCATCGGACGACCCCTATTCACTTGTCCTCTGATCCAATGATCCCAGATCTCTCCTGATCCTACAGTGGCGATCACTCCCGAATCTGAAGGGAAATGGTCAAGATCCTTCGAACCCCTTACAATGGTGCTCTGACGGTCTAACTCCCACGTAGGTTTTGCAACACCATTCCTCCTGATATTTTCAACTTTGTGGTTAGAGTTCGATCACGACCACGAGACTCTGATCAATAGACCTGGCCCATACTGGTCTGGTGTTTCAATCAGAAGCTCTGATACCAAACTGTAACATACCCAACCACCCATAGGCCAGGGCATGCTATCTTCAATCCCACCCTTGGACTTCGTACTCTTACTGATACCTTCTTCCATTAATAAGAACGCATAAGATACAAGATTTAACGACATGCACAACAATATCCAACAAGCATGCATAATCTAAGATTCAATGATACCATAACAGAGAGCACTTATCTTTATGAAAGATGACACCAACTGACTGCAGACCAAGGACGTTCCACCCAATCGTAGACACCACTGCTCCAAATATCACCAACAATGTCACCCCTGATCTAGGGCTATGAATCCACAAGGATAGTTCCAGAGTGTACTTGGGTTCCCAAACCAGTCAACTCTCTGGAATCTCACAGGTTTCCCAGTACCCACAACAATCCAAGTACCCAACTCTCTTCAACCCAGCCTGTGCCACCCGAGAGAAGGGACCACCACCTTTCTCTACCATGCAGTCCCTCAGGCAGTCCTTCTCTTTTATCCAGGGCCTCCAGCACAACT
The DNA here is from genome assembly GCA_032191745.1 of Picea mariana. Lineage (NCBI taxonomy): Eukaryota > Viridiplantae > Streptophyta > Pinopsida > Pinales > Pinaceae > Picea > Picea mariana. Next base: position 46,959 of record JASDQU010436149.1, on the reverse strand, counting down.
GGTTTAAAATATCAATGTTGGGACTCTCAGGACTCGCATTTGTGAGAAAAAGAGGTCATAGGCCAATGCATCTCAGATGTGCAGGCCCCAGGTCATGGCTGGATTGCACCAGTGACCACTACAACCAACTATATCATGGCTAATTATTCAATGGTTCGACTCCCTTTCCCTAGCCAAGACGCGGATGAGGATGGGTCAATGAATGGGTAAGAAGGTGCATGAAAGTGCATGAGGGAAAATGAAGGAACGTACAAGAAATCAACGAACAAGCCATCAGTCGAATCCCACAATCAGACTAGAGGTGGGTTTAAGTAACTTCGTGGGGAAATAAATAACCTCTCGACCTTCCCCAAGAAGCTCACGTAACTAATCCCCTCCCCTAGGAAAAAGGGTAATTAACATAGGAGTAAACACTTAGCCCCTCAAGCCCCCTCTCTTGTGAAATCATAGCCCCCTATAACTCTAGTCCTTGTCCATTTAGAAACCAACGATTTGTTTGTTATTAATAATTATCAAAAAATTACATTTCTTGGGCATATTGGTCCTTTAATAATTGTTTGGGCACTCACACCTCTCAGCATTGTAACAATACATTATTTAAAATGGGGGTTTGAAACCTGGAGTGTTACAATTTTGCTTAGACCTCCAGCTGTAGCATACAGACAACACCTTTTTCTCCCCCTTTGACATCAATTTCAAAGAAAATGGAGAGTGAATCTGTTCTCTCCCTGATCAGATATACTAGGAGCACTCTCCCCCTGATCAGATAGACTATTTTAACTTGATAACATGGTCATGCCTAACTTTTGGCGTAGATATGCAAACTGAGATTTTACAAGCAATTTAGTGAAGATATCAACAATCTGATCTTTGGATGGAATATAATGAAAATAAACAACAATGTTGGTTACATGTTCCCTCAAGAAGTGATACGTGATGGCTATATGCTTGGTCTTGGAGTGAAATACATGATTCTTTAACACACTAATTGCACTAGTATTATCACAATGAATTGGGATCAGTGCATTATACTTTACCTCCAAGTCTGCAAGTGTCTGAATCATCCATAATACTTGGGTACAACAAGTGGATGCTGCAATGTATTCAGCTTATGTAGTCTATAAGGAAATGGAACCTTGAGTCTTTCTCATCCATGCTTTTCCTCCACTCGTGCTTTTCATTTCATCCACGCATTTAGCCCAATCAACATCTAAATATACTGATAGTTGAAAACTTTGATTCCTAGGATACCATAGGCCATAGTCCATTGTTCCTTTCAAGTATCTAAATTTTATTTTGACAGCTAATAGATGACTCTATTTAGGTGCAGCCTGATACCTTCCAGCCATTAATACAACATGCATTATGTTTGGACAAGATAATATGATGTACAATAAGCTGCCTAACATAGACGTATATGAACTTTGATCAACATCAGGTGAGTCATCATCCTTGCTTAACTTGCATCCACTGACCATAGGTGTGCTCATAGGTGTAGAATATTCCATTTGAAACCTTTTCAACATTTATCTTAGATATTTCTCCTAAGAAAGAAATATTCCTTCAGACCTATGAGTAATTTGTAGACCAAGAAAAAATGACATTTCCCCTATCATAGACATTTCAAATTTAGACTGCATGGCAGAAGAAAACCGTTGTACCAATGAAGCATTATTGCTTCCGAAGATGATGTCATCTACATAGACCAACACAATGAGAAAATCATTTCCCTGTGTTTTGATATATATATTGTTGTCAATTGTTCCTCTCTTGAACCTTTTGTACTGAAGATACTTATCCAGTCTGTAATACCAGGCACGGGGAGATTGTTTCAACCCATATAAGGATTTCTTCAACTTGCAAACAAAGGCAAGGTTATCTGATAGTTGGAAACCCTTTGGTTTTTCCATATAGACTTCTTCTTTTAGATCTCCATTTAGAAAATATGACTTCGCATCCATTTGATAGACTTTAAAATGTTTATGACATGCATAGGCAAGAAACATTCTAATAGCTTCTAATCTTTCTACGAGCACAAGTGTTTCATCAAAATCCAGTATTTCTATTTGAGCATATCCTTTGCAGACCAATCTAGCCTTATTTCTTACAATATTTCCTTGCTCATTCATCTTGTTTTTGTAGACCCATTTGGATCCTATTACATTTTTATTTTCTATCCTAGGAACAAGTTCCCAAGTGTCATTCTTTTCAATCTAGTCCAGTTCCTCATTCATAGATTTTAACGAATTTTCGTCTTCACTAGCTTCATTAAAGTTTTCTAGGTTCCACCATGGATATGAAGTCTATATGTGATTGCTCGGTCTCTTTGATTATCCTTCTCCTGGCTTGTACACCTTTGTCTTTCTCACCAATTATCTGATTTTCAGGATGATTCTTTTGAGTAATTCTGGAGGAAGGATTTGATGTTGATTGTTGTCCTAACTCTTCTTGTCTAGGTGTCTCTTCTCCACCTGATTCATCATCTTCCTATGACTCTGATATTTTTTGTTCTTTATCTTCATTATTCTCATAATCTTTTTCATCTGGCTTAGTGTGTATTCTCTATTGATCTTTTACATGAACTTCTTCATCAATTCGAACATCAATACAATCTACTAATTTATGCATTCTTTTGTTAAAGCATCTGTATCCTTTACTGTTCTTTTCATATACTAAGAAGATACCTTCATCAGCTATACTATCAAAGTTTCTGAGATGATCATCATTATTCTTGATGTAACATTTACTTCCAAATACTTTGAAGTGCTTGATTGATGTAGGTCAACCAAACCACAACTCATATGGATTTTTATCACTGTTCGGCCTTAGATGCGCTTTGTTCAGAATATGAACAGGTGTGTGAACAACCTCCACACAAAAGGTTTGTGAAATTTCCCTTCCACTCATCATAGCCATTGCCATCTATTGAACTGATCTATTTTGGCGTTCTACAACTCCATCTTGTCTAGATTTTCCATGAACGCTTTAACCCGGAGTCAACGATCTATTGACATGTACCCTCCTGCACGATCAACGATCATGAGTGACTTTGGAACTTAGGGCTTCAACAGTTTCAACTCCTATGCACTCATTTCTCTCGGAGTGGTTTCACCGTAGTGCATAATATTCTGACACGTACCCCTCCTGGCGAATAGCAACCAGGGTCTTCTTCGGGTCTTCGGTGTTCGAGACTTCGAGACTTTAGGCTAATCACTTGTTCATTCTTCCCTGAAATGGTCACCCACTGAATAAGTCATAGGTGGTGGAGACTGCTTTCTTTCAGTTAACACTTCCACTTACATTGTCCTTCCACTGAACTAGATCAATGGTTGAGAATGCACCCAAAGTGATCTTTAGATTGGACGACTGAGAGAAACTTCAGACCTTCGTCCTTTGGGACTTTTGAAATTTGTTGGTGATGAAACTTCCAAATTAAATCTCCCATAGTGACGTAGCTTTCTTACATCACTTGTTGACATGGCACGAGCCAATTTCCTCTTGACACTTGTCATCATATAATTATGCCATGTGTACTTGATGATGTGGTCTTCCACATGTCCTTGCTGACGTGGTATTCCACATATCCTTGCTGACATGGTCTACCACATGTCCTTGTTGAGGTGGTCTGCTGACATAGGTGAGACATGTAGGCAGTCTAGTGGAGGTGGAGGTAGAGCGAGGTAGTGGAGTGTAACGTCGAAGTGAGAAGGTTGTATGTATGAGTGGTTTGGTGATTTGCTCGAAGGGGGGGTTAGGCAATAAGTGGTAATGAGCGAGGGGGGTCCAAGTTGACAAGAAGGTGACACGTATGAGGGTCCCACATGAGANGGGGGGGGTCCGATGTGCCCTAACGATCGTAGATATGAGTGCTCGATTATCGACCACTAAGATGGGCTTACCCTTCTTCTAACTTATCCTGTCCTTCCAATTATTTAAATCCGACGACTAACAAAAATTTGGGTGATCAAGATATCAGATCTCAACCCTTTCTTATCCTGTCCTTCCACTTAAATCAATCTGACGACTGACGAAAATTTGGATGATCGAATTCTCAATCGTTCTTCCTCTCTTATCCTATTCTTCATTAATTCAATCTGATGGTTGTTGGTCCTCTAGATCGGTGATCTAATGGCCACCGTCTCTCTTCCTCCTGAGCTTATGATCTCTCCAACTTAGAAGGCTTTCTAAGTGTTCAAGGGTCTTGACCTTTTCTCCTCTTGCGAGTCTGTATCTTGGACCTTGTCTAGAAACCACTATCTCTTCTGACAAGCACATTCTTCCTGTAAACATGCCAACAATATCCCCCTTTGGCATTGATGGCAACCTTAAAAGGTTGCACTATTCTTGTAACATACCCAACCACACATAGGTCGGGGCATGCTACCTTCAAGCCCACCCTTGGACTTCATACTCTTACCGATACCTTCTTCCATTAATAAGAATGCATAAGATACAAGATTTAACGACATGCACAACAATATCCAACAATCATGCATAATCTAAGATTCAATTAAACGATAAGTAAATATACAATGCAAAATACATTCATATACATGAAAGTGATACCATAATAGAGAGAACTTATCTTTATGAAAAATGAAACCAACTGGATGTAGGCAAAGGACATTCCACCCAACTGTAGATACCACTGCTCCAAATATCAATAGCAATGTCACCCTTGAGCCAGGGCTATGAATCCACAAGGCTGGTTCTAGAGTGTATCTGGGTTCCCAAACCAGTCATCTCTCAAGCTCTCATAGGTTTCCCAGCATCCACAACAATCCAAGTATCCAACTCTCTTCTACCCAACCTGTGCCACCTGAGAGAATGGACCTCCACCTTTCTCTACCATGTAGTCCCTCAGGCAATCATTCTCTTTATCTAGGGCCTTCAGCACAGCTGGTCTAGAATCTCAATGTTGGGACTCTTAGGACTTGCAGTTGTGAGAAAAATAGGTCACAAGCCAATGCATCTCAGACATGCAGGCCCCAGGTCATGGCTGGATTTTACCAGTGACCACTACAACCAACTATCCTGTGGCTAATTCTTCAATAGTTCGGCTCCCTTTCCACAACCAATATGCGGATGAGGATGGGTCAATGAATGGGTAAGGGGGTGCATGAAAGTGTGTGAGGGAAAATGAAGGAACATACATGAAATCAATGAGCAAGAAATCATTCGAGCCCATCCATCAGACGAGAGGTTGGTTTAAGTAACTTCGTGGGGAAATCAAGAACCTCTTGGCCTTCGCGAAGAAGCTCACGTAACTGATCCCCTCCCCTAGGAAAAAGGGTAATTAACATAGGAGTAAACACTTAACCCCTCAAGACCCCTCTCTTGTGGAATCATAGCCCCCTATAACTCTAGTCCTTGTCCATCTAGCAACCAACGATTTGTTTATTATTAATAATTATCAAAACATTACATTTATTGGGAATATTGGCCCTTTAATAATTGTTTGGGCACTCAGGCCTCTCAACATTATAACGATACATTATTTAAAATGGGGGTTCGAAACTTGGGGTGTTACTTCCCCTCCCCCTTATTTTAGAACTTTCCTCAGTGCATATACAAAATAGAGATCAAAATTTCAAATGTATTCAAAACTTTGCAGATACTCTGCCCGCATGGCATCTTCATGCTCCCAGGTAGCATCTTCAGGACCATAGCAGGTCCACTGAACTTTTACCAGCTCTATAACTCAATTCCAGAGAATTTTTTCCTTTCTGTCCAATACCTGTACTGGCTGAACCTGAAAGTATCCCTCTGTATCTACCTGAATCAGATGCCAATCAATAACATGGTTAGGATCATGTACATATTTATTTAGTAAAGAGACATGAAATACATTATGCACATTCATGGAAGCAGGCAATGCAAGCATGTATGCAACTTGCCCTATTCTGTCCAATATTTCAAATGGACCACAGAATCTGGCTGCCAACTTTGTAAACTTCCCAATTTCAAAGATCTTTTCTTGTGCTTCACTTCCAAAAGTACATGCTCCCCTACTTTAAATTCTCTAGCTGTCATGTTCTTGTCTACATAAAATTTCTGTCTATCCTGAGTTGCCTTTAAATTCTACTTGATCTTGACCACCTGGTCGCCCATGTCCTTGAGAAACTCCGGCCTAAGTACCACTCTATCTACTGGGTTGATCCAGAATCGGATCCAGGAGCCTGACAGGGCTCAAAAAGGCTCAAAAATGAAAGTGCTTGGAATACAATGAAACCAACTCCATTGCGTCTGTCTCATCTTCCTAATTCTGGTAATATATTTACTTCATCAAACGGGCTCCGTATGCGAAAGATATCGCGTTCTGTCTGAAAACCCAAACAGGCAAAAAAAATGGGTGACTGTATAGTCTGTATAGTGCCACATGGCAGGCTGACTGTATAGGTCGTACGGCCATACAAATGACATGCCAGCTTCTGGTGAGGACACGTCCCAGGTGGCAGAGCACATGATAGGTACAGTTGGACCAGTCAAAGGGTGACACGTGTCACCACTGTAAGGGTGACACGTGTCACCACTGTAAGGGTGACATGTGGCACAGGATGACGTGGCATGGATGACGTCAACAGGTTGACTGGTAAGGTACGGTGACAGGTGGCAGAGTACGTGGCAGGCACATGGATGAATCAGTGCTCGATAGGTCGCAGTTTTGGATTGGTTGTTGAGGTGCCATGTGGCCCAGTCATGGGCTGCCACATGGCACCCTTTGGTTGGCTCGTTCGGGTTATGCAAAATTATGGGTTCACCACCGAAGTTGAACCCCTGACCTCCACTATTCTACAGACTGGCAGGACCGGGCTAACCACCTGGGCCACTATTGGTTCTTATTATGTATGTGGCAAAGTATTTATTTAAGTTTAAACGAAAGTTTGGATGGAGGCGGAAAGGGCTGGGGCTTAGCCCCAACCCACGGTTTAAATGCCATTGCCACATGACCACAACCACGGTTTAACTTGTGTGGAGTATGGGATAGGGCCTAGCCCTCGGAATTTGGCACCAGCATGTAACCAACAGCGAAACAGTCGGGCCCCATATATAGGATGTGGTTCTATGGAATGGCGCATGCGACCATGGATTTCGGTAAAGGGGCCAACGCATAGCCCTTTAGGCTGGTGCTTGGCCATATTTAGCTACCATATGACCAAGAGTGCGCGGAGAAGAGGGGGCTGCACCCATAATTTTATACAAAAGTGGTTTTTATACTATGTTTTGATTTTTATTTGATTTTTAATGCCTGTATTAATGGATTTTTCTCCATTTTTGGGAGATATTGGGAATTTTTTGGAGCCCATATTTTGGGAGGAAGTTGGGGATGGATAACCAACTTCAGATATATAAAAACTAGGCCTATTTGAGGCCATGGAGGACAGTCAGAGCAGAGTTATGCTGAAGGGAAGCCAAGCCAAAGCCAATTTTATGCAGGGAAGCTATTGAGGAGCAGACGCTTGTGGGCCATTTCTGGGAGCTCCGGACATTCGTTTTGCATGCCGTTTTCTTTGATGGGTTCTAGAGATCTGGAAGAACATGAACAGATCAGTATTGTATCCAATTGGAACTACTATGATGTACTTTTGAGCTTTTGAACAGAAATAAAGAAGCCTCCCCCACAGAGACAAAGGCCCGGAGACGTAGGCAACATTGTGCCAAACTCCGTTATCAATCCTCTTCTTATGGTTTGTTGTTTATTACTTCATTTCAGATATGCATATGTGTATATGGCTGTCATAATTCCTCTCTTTTCCTCATTCTTTCATTAAGATTCTTAAAAGGGTTAATTAACACATGCAATTTAAAAACTCAACCATAATCATTAAAAGATCCTACGGATCATGGGTTGTCCCAGCTTAGTAGAGTATTGCATTTTATACCATACAAGGCTTCAAATGGGCTCATTCTCAATGAAGCTTGATACCCATTATTATATGCAAATGAAACCAAGTGTAAGTAATCTTCCCACTTAGATGGCTTATCCATCAAATACATTCTCAAGATGTCTTCAATTATTCAATTGACTCTCTATGTTTCCCATCTGTCTAGGGATGATATGTTGTGCTAAAATTTAGATTTGTGCCAAATACTTTAAACAATCCCTTCCAAAAATTGGAGGTAATCTTTGTATCTCTGTTTGAGAAGATTGTCCTAGGTATCCCATGCAACTTAGCAATTTCCTTCATGAAAATTTCTGCAATATTAGCCATTGTATGTGTTGTCTTCACAGGCACAAAATTAGCAGCCTTAGTTAATTTGAAAACCACCATCATGATGGAATCATGTTGCTTATTTGTTCTGGGTAATCCTATGATGAAATCCATGGTGATCACTTCCCATTTCTTCTTTGGGATTGGCAATTTCTATAGCAAACCCCCTGGGCGCCTATGCTCGGCCTTCACCTTCTGACATTCCATACATCAAGCGATGTAATTGGAAACATCCTTCTTCATGCCCATCCAAAAGAATTGGCTTCTTACTACTGTAATTGTTTTCTGGTAATCGGGATGTTCAGCATAAGGAACATCATGCATTTCCTTCAGTACCAAATTCCTCAGTTATCTGGAACTAGGAACATAGATTCTATTTTTATGCCTGAGTAATCTGTCTTCCTTTATCTCATACTCCTTTATTTTTTGTTGTAAATGTCCTTGCTGTAAGTGTTCCTTTACCTATAGGTAATGTTGATCTGTAACAAGATCATCTAAAATTCTGCTCTTCAATTATGACTGATGCATACTAATGATAGTAGCATGCATGAGATGCACTCTTCTACTAAGTGCATCGACAAATTTATTCTCCTTTCCCTTGATATGCTTGATATCGAAGTCATATTCACTTAAAAATTCCATCCATATTATTTTCTTGGCATTCAAGGTCAGTTGTTCAAAAAGATACTTCGGGCCAACGTGGTCTGTCCTTAATTCGAATTTCTTCCCCATGAGATAATGCCTCCACATCCCCAAGGCATGAACAATTGCAGCAAGTTCCAAGTCATGCATGCCATAGTTCCTCTCATGTTCCTTAAGATTTATGGACTCATACCCAATGACATGTCCATTTTGCGTGAAGACTCCCCCAAGTCCTTCCTTACATGTGTTTGTACATACCACAAAAATTTCATTTGGGTCAACAATATTTAACACAGGTGCACTAGTAAGTAATTCCTTCAACATATTAAAATTATTTTCACACTTGAGCGTCCATTCAAATTTAGTTCCCTTCTTTTGCAAAGAGGTGATGGAATGAGAAATATTAGAGAACCCTTCTATGAACCTTCTATAGTAGCCTTCTAATACAATAAAAGATCTGACGTCGAACACATTTCTAGGTCTTGGCCATCCTCTAATGGCTTCGATCTTCTTTGGATCTACTACTATGCCTTGTTCTGAAATAATGTGTCCCAAGTAATGGATCTACTTTTGATAAAAAGAACACTTACTCAACTCGTCATACATCTGATGTTCTCTCAATACTTGTAATACCAGTCTTAAGTGATGTTCATGCTCCTCTTCAGACTTAGAATATATAAGTATGTCATCTAGGACTACTGTGACAAACATATCTGAATAATTTATGAATATGTCGTTCATTAAGAACATGAAGATAGCTGGTGCATTGGTTAGTCCAATGGCACCAATACAAATTCATAATGCCCATACCTAGTCCTAAAGGTTTTCTTATGAATGTCTTCTTCCTTGCTTCTTACCTGATGGTATCCCACCCTCAGGTCAATTTTTGAAAATATCTTTGCTCCTCTTAGCTAATCAAAGAGGTCATAAATTCGAGGTAGAGGATACTTGTTCTTTATAGTGTACTTGTTTAACTGTAGAAATTCAATACATACCCTCAAGGTTCCATCCTTCTTTTTGACAAAAAGTACTGGTGCTCCCCAAGGTGAAACACTTGGACGTATGTACCCTTTATTCAACAATTCCTCCAACTGCATTTGTAATTCTTTTAACTCTGGTGTGCTCATTCTATAAGGTGTTTTTGACACCGGGGCAGGTCCTGGCACTAAATCAATTGAGAAATATATCTCCCTTCTTGGTGGCAATCCAGGTATTTATTGGAATACATCTTCAAATTCATGTAGTACTGAGAAATCTTTGAGGCTTGGCACCTTTGTATTATCTGGCTCTTCGACATGAGCTACATACAATTGACATCCTTTCGTAAAACATCTTTTCAACTGTAAGGATGAAATCTCCCTTATAGAGATGGGTCTTGGAACACCTTTCACAGTGCTTTGTTTTCCATTTCCATCCAGACATGGCAATGTCTTGTTATGACAATCTAGGACAACATGATGCTTGTCTAACCAATCCATTCCAATCATAATATCATAATAACCCAATGGTATGATATTTAGATCCATACTAGTATTCACACCATTAAGACTTATGGAACAACTCTTGACCATATCATGGATTATTCTTTTGGTTCAAGTGGCTAACTGAACCAAACTTGCTTTGCCAAGTTTACTTTTCTCCAAATGTAATTTATCCACTATATTAGGATCAATGTGGCAATGAATTTCTCCTAAATCAATCAAAATAACAACAGACTGATTTATGATCTTACCTTCCACCTTGATCATATTGGACTAGTACTCTGCTTGTTGATCATTTAAAGCTACATATATTCTTCCCATATCTTCGACTGTTGTAGCTTCTTGGATTTTGTGCATAGTATTCACTCTGTTCTTTCTGTGTGGGAAATCCTTGTACAAGTGATCTTCCTTGCATCCCCAAAATTGGATTGGTGGTATTCCCTGTTTCCCCAAGGAATCTTCTTTCTTGAAATCTCCCTTAACATACTGATCTTGATGATTTCTATTAGGCTCATTCCTATTGAAGGGAGGTTTGAATCCCTTCCTCCTTTGATCAGAATTCACATTCTTCTTTTCCTTCCAAGATTTCTTGAGGGATTCTCTTCCCTGGCCTTGCTCATACAGGTTTTTAGCCTTCCTAATGGCCTTAGTCTAGGTCTTGGGTTCATCATACTTGATCTTTTCCTTATAAAAGGTTGGCAGTCCACTTAGAAATATTTGTATTTTCACTTTCTCATCACCAATGAACCTGGCATACTTTAACAATCCTAGTAAATTCTTCTTGTGTTATGGCATAGTCATGCTTCACAACCTGAGTTCAAAGAACTCCTGCATTTTCCTATCATAGAAATGATCTGAGAGGTACTCCTTCTGGAGGTACTTCTTGAACTGTTTCCAAGTGATCCTACTTTCATTAACATCTTCCACTTTCTTCAGTTGGTCCCACCATATTGCAGTTTTCCTGTGTAAGTGGTAGGTGGAAATCATGGCTTCCAGGTTGGATGAAACCATGCTTCTCCATCATCTTCCCTTTCTCTTTCATCCCCAAAGGAAGGTGGCTTGAACTTCCTTAGCTCTCCTTGCAAACTATCTGCCTCTTGTTTCCTTATTTGGTGTCTGACAGGAAACACCTCTGGACTCTTTACGGGATCATCTGTTGCATAAAAAATTCTTTCTGAGTAAGGAGTTGAGTTGTGTCCATGAGCTCTGCTAGTACTTCTGGAATAACCAGCTCTTCCACAGTCATCCCTTCTTTCATGGAAGCTACCTTATTCCTCTTGTCTTGAGTTTGATCCCTTCTTCGTTTGTCTCTGCAACTGATTTAAGCTCTGCAACACTTGAGCATTTATCTTACTTTTCTCTCTCATCAATGTCTCATTGTCTTCTTTGTAGATCTACACTTCCATCTTTAGGCTTCTTACTGTTTCTATTAATGTTTCCTGCTCTCCTTTTCCCTTGCGTCCATTGGACTCTGTCTCTTCATTACCAACTCTTGTATTCTAGACTTCAGCCTGCTTATCATGATTGGAGGCTCCCTCGCCTTCTTCCATTTCCTCAATACACATCTTGAGCTGATGTGCTTAAGCCCCTTAATTCTTCCAAATGTGTAAGAGACCATTGTGTTAGAATTACGCATATGGTAAACAAAATTTCCAAACCATGCTACAAGTCTCTTTTTTTTTTTTTTCTCATGGAGATCATATCCCCATTCTCTAAAAATAATAGTGTCCTATTATCCTTGGCTGAAAAAGAATTTCCTCCTATGCAGGCACTTCCTTCAAACCACCTTCCTAGGTGACCACGACTAAAAACCGTGGCTAAATCCTTCCTTAGCACTTTTTTGTCTCGAGGAAAACCAGTTCGGCCCTTAGCCCTCTTTCCCTCAGTTCTCAATCTGCTTATGACCATGACCATGACCCTGCACTTAGATGAAAAGCACTTGTACAAAGCTTTGGGACTTCATAACTTTTAGCCAGGACCGGATCAATGGTCCTCTTCCTCTTTCACAATCAATGATCGAGATCCACTTCGGGAGTCTCAACTTTCATTTCTTTCCTCCTCCCGGAACGCTTTTACCCGGAGTTCATGAGATACCAATGGGTGTCCTCCAATCGATCAATGACTGTGAATCACTTCAGCTCTTCAGGCTTTGGAAGTTTCAAAATTTCCTCCTGCACTTTCTCCTAGAGTTCTTTCACCTGAAGTCGATGATCCTTCGACATGTGTCTTCAGAAATCAACGTTCGATATGTACTCCGGCCTTTGGGATTTTTTGACCCAATGCAACCTATCACATCTTTCCCTTCTAGAGTGCCCAGTCTCTGGACTGTATGATCTGTCGCCACGTGGTGAAATACTAGAAGCTGACATGTGGCCCAATCCGACGGGTGACACATGTCATGTTCTAACCGACTTTTCAATACTCCAAATTCTCAAAACTTACTAGCACGTGGCACACATCCCATGTGTCCACGTCATCCCAGGTGTCTTCCACAAGCCACGTCACTTCAGAATTTTGGGGTTCACATCACCCCCTGGTTATGTCATCGTGCCCCACTACTTCGACTCTTTAGGCTTCAGGACTTTGGGAGTTTCCACACTAGCACACTTTCAATTCTCCCAAAATCTGATTTCCCGAAGTGGCAAATCTGTCGCCATGTGGCCTCCTGGACTGGATGACTAAGATTCACTTCAGGTCTTCACTTGGAGTCCACAAATCTACACCGCATGTCTTCCTTAATCAGACGACCAAGGCTCACTTCGGGTCTTCGGACTTTGGGAATCTCAAATTTAAAAAATTATTTTTCCCCACTGGCTTTTATCCTAAGCCCTGGATCCAATGATGCGTGGCTCTCAACAGATCAATGACCACGATTTCTTCAAGTCTTCATACTTTGGTGAGCTCAACACTTAACCTTTGCTTTCCCTCGAAGTGTGTGGATTTTTTCCACATGTCCTCCTAGATCGTACGATTGAGATTCACTTCGGATCTTTGAGGCCCGGATATCTCAATTCTCAACTTCTCCTTGGTTGCCCTTTTTCGGAGTACTTTCACCTAGAGCACACGATTGGTTAACGCATGTCCTCCCATATATCAACAGTCCCCGACTACTTCTACTCTTTGGAGGATCGTCGCTTGAGTGCTAACAAGTCACATCACTACATTCCTTTCAAATTGCAGGGGTGCGCATCGACGGTTTGGAGTAACCCTCTTTTCGCCCTGGAATTCTTCTGACACTGACACATGACCCCCTTGGTGAAACCGTGGTTTGGATTGCGAGACCACCTTGAGGAATTATATCCCATGCAACTTGGTTCCCCATAATGTCTGCTGGCCATTGATCTCCCTATCCAATGGGATCTGACAGTTGTAACCTTAGCCTTTTATTACTTTTCATCGGACGACCCCTATTCACCTATCCTCCTATCCAATGATACCGGATCTCTTCTGATCCTATAGTGGCGATCGCTCCCAAATTAGAAGGGGAACAATCACAATCCTTCGAACCCCTTACAACGGATCTCTGATGGTCTAACTCCCAAGTAGGTTCTACAACACCATTCCTCCTGAGATTTTCAACTTCGTGATCAGAGTTCGATCTCAACCACGAGAATCTAATGAACAAGCTCGGCCCATACCAGTCTGGTGTTTCTACCAGAAGCTCTGATACGAAACTATAACATACCCAACCACCCACAGGCCGGGGCATGCTACCTTCAAGCCCACCCTTGGACTTCGTACTCTTACCGATACCTTCTTCCATTAATAAGAACACATAAGATAAAAGATTTAACGACATGCACAAAAATATCCAACAAGCATGCATAATCTAGGATTCAATTAAATGATAATTAAATATATAGTGGAAATACCTTCATATACATGAAAATGATACCATAAAAGAGAGCACTTATATTTATGAAAGATGACACCAACTGGTTGCAAATCAAGGACGTTCCACCCAACGGTAGATACCACTGCTCCAAATATCAACAACAATGTCACCCCCGAGCCAGAGATATGAATCCACAAGGATGGTTCCAGAGTGTACATGGGTTCCCAAACCAATCATCTCTCAAGCTCTCATAGGTTTTCCAACACCCACAACAACCCAAGTACCCAACTCTCTTCAACCTAGCCTGTGCCACCCGAGAGAATGGACATCCACCTTTCTCTGCCACATAGTCCCTCAGGCAATCCTTATCTTTTATCTAGGGCCTCCAACACAACGGGTTCAGAATATCAATGCTAGGACTCTCAGGACTCACATTTGTGAGCAAAACAGGTCACAGGCCAATGCATCTCAGATATGCAGGCCCTAGTTTATGGCTGTATTGCACCAAAAAACACTAAACCAACTATCTTGTGGCCAATTCTTCAGCGGTTTGACTTCCTTTCCCCAGCCAAGAGGCGGATTAGGATGGTTCAATGAATGGGTAAGGGGGTGTATGAAATTGTGTGAGGGAAAATGAAGGAACATACAGGAAATCAAGGAACAAGCCATCAGTTGAACCTCACCATCAGACCAGAGGCAGGTTTAAGTAACTTCGTGGGGAAATCAAGAACCTCCTAGCCTTCCCCAAGAAGCTCACGTAACCGATCCCCTCCCCTAGGCAAAAGGGTAATTAACATAGGATTAAACACTTAGCCCCTCAAGCCCCCTCTCTTGTGGAATCATATCCCCCTATAACTCTATTCCTTGTCTGTCTAGCAGCCAATGATTTGTTTGTTATTAATAATTATCAAAACATTACATTAATTGGACATACTGGCCCTTTAATAATTGTTTGGGCACTCAGGCCTCTCAGCATTGTAACAATACATTATTTAAAATGGGGGTTCGAAACCTGGGGTGTTACAACTCTACTTAAACCTCCAACTGTAGCATACAAACAACACCTTTTTCTCCCCCTTTGACATCAATGTCAAAGAAAATAGAGAGTGACTCTGTGCTCCCCTTGATCATATATACTAGGAGCACTCTCCCCCTGATTAGATAGACTATTTTAACTATTTTAACTTGAAACGACAGTGTTGGTTACATGTTCCCTCAAGAAGTGATACTTGATGGGTATATACTTGGTCTTGCAGTGAAATACAGGATTCTTTGACAAACTAATTGCACTAGTATTATCACAATGAATTGGGATCGGTGCATTATACTTTACCTCCAAGTCTGTAAGTGTCTGAATCATCCATAATACTTGGGTACAACAAGTGGCAGCTGCAATGTATTCATCTTATGTAGTCAATAAGGAAATGGAACTTTGATTCTTGCTCAACCATGCTTTTCCTCCACTCGTGCTTTTCCTTTCATCCACACATTTAGCCCAATCAACATCTACATCGACTGATAGTTTAAAATTCTAATTCTTAGGATACCATAGGCCATAGTTCATTGTTCCTTTCAAGTATCTGAATATTCTTTTGAAAACTAATAGATGACTATGTTTAGGTGCAACTTGATACCTTCCAACCATTCCAACAACATGCATTATGTCTGGACGAGATGCTGTGATGTACAATATGCTACCTAACATAGACCTATATGAACTTTGA
>JASDQU010436149.1:10582-24407 GCA_032191745.1 Picea mariana | reverse complement strand
TTTGACAAAAAGTATTGGTGCTCCCCAAGGTGAAACACTTGGACGTATGTACCCTTTCTTCAACAATTCCTCCAACTGCATTTGTAATTCTTTTAACTCTGGTGTGTTCATTCTATAAGGTGCTTTTGACACCGGGGCAGGTCTTGGCACTAAATCAATTGAAAAATCTATCTCCCTTCTTGGTGGCAATCCAGGTATTTCTTGGAATACATCTTCGAATTCTTGTAGTACCGAGAAATATTTGAGGCTTGGCCCCTTTGTATTATCTGGCTCTTCCACATGAGCTGCATACAATTGACATCCTTTCCTAAAACATATTTTCAGCTGTAAGGCTGAAATCTCCCCTATAGACATGGGTCTTGGAACTCCTTTCACAATGCTTTGTTTTCCATTCTGCACACACTTCAAAATCAATTGATGCATCCCAAACATAAATTTAATACAATCTTGCAATTCTAGAAATTACTTCATTTCTACACAGGAAACATAATTTTTAATGAGATGTTCCATTTAATGGCTTATGTAATGCGAATGATGGACTCCCAACTGTTCTTGTACTACCACTCTTTGCAATCAATTCTAACAGTGAAATAAAAAATGAAATCAAAACAACAAGTACATGAAATAGAAATCTATGCTAATAATTTACAATGAGCCTACCAAGATGGATCGGTGGGCCCTTGCCGATGCCAACATGGAATATTTTAGATCAGAAGATGCTAAATTCTAAGAGACACACAGGATCCTTGAATTCAAACTTCCATTGATCTTCAGCAAATAAATTTACAAAAAGAGTTGGTTCAGAAATCCAATTTGCAGCATACTAATTCCTCTTTTTTCAAGAACCAATCTTACATCATAATAATTCCCCCCTAACCAGACCTATGAGGTCTTATTTATACATAAAATACATGGATGAATGGATGAAACCGAATCCCCAAGCTAAGAAAACAATTTTTACAATTTTAGGATAAATCCCAAAAATCTATGTTTTTTAACAATTTGGGCAGATTCGACTTAGTGCCCCACCCATATCTCCCAAACCAATTCTAATTTTGAAAAATGTCCCTTGTATTACTCAATTTGTCATATTATGGACAAAACCCATGTATTATAATTTTGAGATCTGACACCATATGCACGAAAATCAAGGTGCAAGTCAGCAATTTGAGTTTTTTTGGCTAATTTTGGTAGAATCATTCCCTCTGAGATGGAGGTCCACATGTGCGAGCTGGGTGAATTCTGACTCACGTTTCCACATGAAAACATATCTCTAGACAAAACCCATCATTTTCTTCTAGAAACATTCAAAAATTTTGAATTATGTCTAGTACCGGATTAGCACAGGTTGGTACCAGAGCAGGTGGAGCCTTAGTACCGGAATAGACTGGGTACCGGATCATGTTGATTAAGATTCAAAGTGATTAAAATCATACATAATCAATCATTCAATCAAATTAACTCAATAAAACTAAACAAATCATGCTTTAATCATAAGTTACCTCTTATGCACGTGAACAAGGTCATCGAGTGTATTTATGGAGGAAACAATCAATTAGATACACATAGAATAGGTAAAATAGGCTCATATAGGGGTTAATATAGGGCATTAGAAGTGTCAAAATGGAGACTCAACAAGCTTCCTTAGCTCTCCTTGCAAACTATCTACCTCTTGTTTCCTTCTTTGGTGTCTGACAGGAAACACCTCTAGACTCCTTATGGGATCATCCGTTGCATAAACATTTCTTTCTGAGTAAGGAGGTGAGTGGTGTCCATGAGCTCTGGTAGTACTTCTGGAATAACAATCTCTTCCATGGTAATCCCTTCTTTCATGGCACCTGCCTTCTTCCTCTTGTATTGAGTTTGATCCCTTCTTCGTTTGTCTCTGCAACTGATTTAAGCTCTACAACACTCGAGCATTTATCTGACTTTTCTCTCGCATCAGTGTCTCGTTGTCTTCTTTGTAGGTCTGTACTTCCATATTCAGGATTCTTACTGTTTCTATTAATGTTTCTTTCTCTCCTTTTCCCTTGCATCCATTGGACTCTGTCTCTACATTACCAACTCTGGTATTCTGGACTTCGACCTCCTTATGATGATTGGAGGCTCTCTCGCCTTCTTCCATTTTCTCAATACGCATCTTGAGATAATGTGCTTAAGCCCCTTAATTCTACCAAATATGCAAGAGACCATTTTGTTAGAATTATGCATGTGATAAACAAAATTGCCAAACCATGCTACACGTCTCATTCTTTTTTTCTCTCATGGAGATTGTATCCCCATTCTCTAAAAATAACAATGTCCTATTATCCTTGGCTGAAACAGAATTTCCTCCTGCGCAGGTGCTTCCTTCAAACCACCTTCCTAGGTGACCATGACTAGAAACCATGGCTAAATCCTTCCTTAGCACTTTTCTGTATCGAGGATAACCAATTCAGCCCTTAGCCCTCCTTCCCTCAGTTCTCAATCTGCATATGACCATGACCATGACCTTGCACTTAGTTGAAAAAGCGCTTGTCCAAAGCTTCGAGAATTTAGAACTTTCATCCAAGACCGGATTAACATTCCTCGTCCTCTTTCATGATAAACGATCAAGATCCACTTCGGGAGTCTCAACTTTCATCGCTTTCCTCCTCTCGGAACGCTTTTACCCGAAGTTCATGAGTTGTCGATGGGTGTCCTCCCACCGATCAGTGGCTGTGAATTGCTTCAGCTCTTCGAGCTTCAGAAGTTTCAAAATTTCCTCCTACACTTTCTACCGGAGTGCTTTCACCCGAAGTTGATGATCCTTCGAAATGTGTCTTCAAGAATCAATGGTCGATATGTACTTCGACCTTCAGGATTTTTTGACCCAATGCAACCTGTCACATCTTTCCCTTCTGAAGTGCCTAGTCTTTGAACTGCACGATCTATCGCCACGTGGTGAAATACTGGAAGTGGACCTGTGGCCCAATCCGACATTTTCTAACTGACTTTTCAATATTCCAAATGCTCAAAACTTACTAACATGTGGCACACATCCCATGTGTCCATGTCATCCCAGGTGACGTTTGCAAGCCACATCACTTCAGAATTATAGGGTCCACATCACCTCCTGGTGACATCATCATGCCCCACTACTTTGGCTCTTCAGACTAAGGGACTTCGGGAGTTTCCACACTAGCACACTTTCAATTCTCTTGAAATTCGATTTTCCAAACTGGCAAATCTATTGCCATGTTTCCTCCTGGATCAAACGACTAGGATTCACTTCGGGTCTTCACCCAGAGTCCACATATCTACACTGTGTGTCTTCCTTAATCTGATGGCTGAGGCTCACTTTGGGTCTTCAGACTTTGGGAATCTCAAATTTCAAAACTTATTTGGCCCCACTGAATTTTATCCGAAGCCGTGGATCTGGCGACGCGTGGCTCTCTGCATGTCGACGAATGAGATCCTTTCGGGTCTTTGGGTTTCAAAAATCTCAATTTTCAAAAAAAAATTGGCCCCACTGGCTTTTATCCAATGCCCTGGATACGGTGATGCATGGCTCTCAGCAGATCGATGAACATGATTTCTTCGGGTCTTTGTAGTTCGGTGAACTCAACTCTCAACCTTCACTTTCCCTCTAAGTGTGTGGATTTCTTCCGCATGTCCTCCTAGATTGGATGACTGAGATTCACTTCAGATCTTCGAGGTATGGAAATATTATTTTTCAACTTCTCCTTGCTCGCCCTTTCCCAGAGTGCTTTCACCCAAAGCACACGATTGGTTGATGTGTGTCCTCTTACAAATCGATAGTCCTCGACTACTTCTACTCTTCGGAGGTTCATCACTCGAGTGCTAACAAGTCACATCACTACATGCCTTTCAAATTGTGGGGGCATGGATCGACAGTTTGGAGTAACCCTCTTTTCACCTCGAAATTCTTCTGATGCTGACACGTGACCCCCTTGGTGAAACCGTGGTTTGGATTGCGGGACCGCCTTGAGAAATTATCTCCCATGAAACTTGGTTCCCCACAATGACTGATGGTCGTTGATCTCCCACTCCAATGGGATCTGACGGTTGTGACCTTAGCCCTTGCTTCCTTTTCATCGGACGAACCCTGTCCACCTGTCCTCTAATCCAACGATCTCAAATATCTCCTGATCCTACAGTGGCGATTGCTCCCGAATTTGAAGGGGAATGTTCACGATCCTTTGAACCCCTTATAACTTATCTCTGACGGTCTAACTCCCACGTAGGTTCTACAACGCCATTCCTCCTGAGCATTTCAACTTCATGGTCAAAGTTCGATCTCAACCATGAGAATCTGATCAACAGACATGGCTCATACCGGTCTGGTGTTTCAACCAGAAGCTCTGATACCAAACTATAACATACCCAACCACCCACAGGCTGAGGCATGATACCTTCAAGCCCACCCTTGGACTTCGTACTCTTTCTGATACCTTCTTCCATTAATAAGAACACATAAGATACAAGATTTAACGACATGCACAACAATATCCAGCAAGCATGCATAATCTAAGATTCACTTAAACGATAATTAAATATACAACGGAAATGCATTCATATGCATGCAAATGATACCATAATAGAGAGCACTTATCTTTATGAAAGATGACACCAACTGGTTGCAAACCAAGGACGTCCCACCCAACCGTAGACACCACTGCTCCAAATCTCAACAACAATGTCACCCCCATGCCAGGGCTATGAATCCACAAGGATAGTTCCATAGTGTACTTGGGTTCCCAAACCAGTGATCTCTCAAGCACTCACAGGTTTCCCAACACCCCCAACAATCCAAGTAGCCAGCTCTCTTCTACCTAGCCTGTGCCATCCGAGAGAATGGACCTTCACCTTTCTCTTCCACATAGTCCTTGAGGTTATCTTCTCTTTTATCCAGGGCCTCTAGCACAACTGGTCCAGAATCACAATGCTGGGATTCTCAGGACTCGCACTTGTGAGAAAAACAGGTCACAGGCCAATGGATCTCAGACATGCAGGCCCCAGGTCATGGCTGGATTGCACCAACGACCACTACAACCAACTATCCCGTGGATAATTCTTTAGCAGTTCGGTTCCCTTTCCCCAGCCAAGATGCGGATGAGGATGGGTCAATGAATGGGTAAGGGGGTGCATGAAAGTCCATGAGGGAAAATGAAGGAACATACAAGAAATTAATGAACAAGCCATCAGTCGAACCCCCCCATCAAACTAGAGGAGGGTTTAAGTAGCTTCGTGGGGAAATCAAGAACCTCCTAGACTTCTCCATAAAGCGCACGTAACCGATCCCCTCCAATAGGCAAAAGGGTAATTAACATAGGAGTAAACACGTAGCCCCTCAAGCCCCCTCTCTTATGGAATCATAGCCCCCTATAACTTTAGTCCTTGTCCATTTAGCAGCCAACGATTTGTTTATTATTAATAATTATCAAAACATTACATTTCTTGGGCATACTAGCCCTTTAATAATTGTTTGGGCACTCAAGCATCTCAACATTATAACAATACATTATTTAAAATGGGGGTTCGAAACCTAGGGCGTTACAATTCTACTTAGACCTCCAACTGTAGCATACAAACAACACATTTTTCTCCCCCTTTGACATCAATTTCAAAGAAAATAGAGAGTGAATCTGTGCTCCCCCTGATCAGATATACTAGGAGCACTCTCCCCCTAATCAGATAGACTATTTTAACTTTATAACAGGGTCACGCCCAACTTCTGGTGTAGATACTCAAATTGAGCTTTTGCAAGCAGTTTAGTGAAGATATCAACAATCTGATCTTTGGATGGAATATAATGCAAAGAAAAAACAGTGTTGGTTACCTATTCCCTCAAGAAGTGATACATGATGGGTATATTCTTGGTCTTGGAGTGAAATGCAGGATTCTTTGACACACTAATTGCACTAGTATTATCACAATGAATTGTGATCAATGCATTATACTTTACCTCCAAGTCTGCAAGTGTCTAAATCATCCATAATACTTGGGTACATAAAGTGGAAGTTGCAATGTATTCAACTTCTGTAGTCGATAAGGAAATGGAACCTTTCTTATTGCTCACGCATGATTTTCCTCTACTCGTGCTTTTCCTTTCATCCACGCAGTTAGCCCAATCAACATCTGAATAGACTAATAGTTGAAAATTCTGATTCTTAGGATATCGTAGGCCATAGTTCATTGTTCCTTTCAAGTATTTGAATATTCTTTTGAAAGCTAACATATGACTCTATTTAGGTGCAGCCTGATAACTTCCTACCATTCCAACTATTGGCGATAGAAGTCACTCCTGGATTGTGGCAGGAGTAAGCCTGAGGCCCATCAGTTTAAATGTCACGATTTGCTGATAAAGGGTGATGGATGGAAGTAAACTTGGAACAATATTGTTATAACTCAGAAACTAGGCCGGGCATGCACAAGCAGATGAGGCCTTGATTCAATTTCAGGTAGTAAGTTGTAATGAGGGAAAGTAGGGGGAAGACTTCTGTGAGGAAATGTGAAGGGATGCTATGGGTATCGGGCTTCCAACAGCCTGTAGAAGAAAAATTTGAACACAAGAACTTCTTATATTCAAAAACAGAAACACTAAAAGAACATAACAGAGCTATAATAAATCCTTTATCATAACACAGTCATGACGATTCATATGAATCATTCAATCATGAACCCTTTCAGTTTGAGATTGAAATAAGATGAAAAAGAGAGCTACCTTACATTAAACAAGGAAATTTCATATACAGATACATAGCCAAGAAAACTAGTGTTTCATTAAAACATTACAGTAGGGAGCTCTGCTCTACCATCCCTCTCTACAAAAATACAAAAACTGAATATATATACTCAGAGCAATTCGCCCCCTTGGCAGCAGGAGGGTAGATGAGACATTAAAGTCTAACTTAGCATGCACAGGTTCTTCTAGTCAGTTGAGGGCATCAGATCGGCATGGCTCTTTTAGGAAAACCTGCACACATGATGATCTTGGGCAGACTGCCTGCCAGAACCTCCATGCCCTACATTCATGGATTGAGTTGAGGTCTCAACCACCTGATCAATATTCATTAACTGCTTTTTCCATGGAGGGTGGCCAAGACTGAAAACATAAAGAGAGAGACCCCGTGTCCTTTGAAGTCCCAGTGGCCGAAGTGCCGAAATGGCTCTTGGGCACTTTTCGCATTTTGCATTTCGAGGTTTTGAAATGCAGTGGAACAGAGCAATCCTTTTTCCTTTGAAGTCCGGGTAGCCGAAATACCAAAATGGCTCCCGAGTGCTTTTACATTTCGTGTTTCGGGTTTTGGGGATTCCCGATGCAGTGGATTAGCGACCCCTTTGTCCTTTGAAGTCCCGATAGCCGAAATGTAGAAATGGCTCCTGGGCGCTTTTACATTTCGCGTTTCAGGTTTCGGGGATTCCCGATGCAGTGGAGGAGCGACCCCTTTGTCCTTTGAAGTCCCGGTAGCCGAAATGTCGAAATGGCTCTTGGGTGCTTTTCGCATTTTGCGTTTCAGGTTTCGAGGATAACCGATACAATGGAGGAGCGACCCCTTTGTCCTTTGAAGTCCCGATAGCCAAAATGGCTCATCATTTTGTGATTTTGACCATAAGAGATGAGCTCATGTGCCAAACCTCTTGCAACTCTGTGACTCAAACTTACCCGATGACCATCGATCTGCTCCATTTGTGGATCCTCACCATTGAAAACAAAATGCCTACTCACTTGATTTTAAGCCCGAAATGGACTTCTTCAGTGTGCTGCGCTTGGCACTCATGATCGCGGCCTTTGAATAACACACATTTGATGGGTTTTTAAAACCCCATTTCTACGCATTTACACCAAGGACCTGAAATCGGAGAGAAACACCACCTTTCAAGAATCGACGCTAGCATTAGGCTCCATGGGGGATAGAGTCGTCTCTGCGATGCTCTAAGAACTCCTTCTGCAATTCCAGTTGCCTTTTGTTGGGATATGAAGTTGAGCTAAAAACACCCTGCTTAAAAATACATGCCGATAAGTAAAAATAAAAGATAAACAAACATGCTCCAAGGAGATTATTTATGTATGGTCCTAAACTAATAAATTCCTTTAGAAGGGACTAGGTGAAAGCAAACTTCCACCATAGACAATCAAGCAAATTTCTGAATAGAAGCTCCTTCCTTCTGTCGATGATCACAAATAGAGGGTGTAACCATGATAGTAGAACGGTTACGCTCTTCAACTCCTCCTTACAGGCTAAAGTCGAGATGAAATAGGGTGGATCCAAATTGTGAAGGAAATACAACTCCATGTATTCCTTCACAGGCTCATAGGACCAATGGCAAACTCCAAAAAATGGGCGATAGGTAGCCTCCTTTGCTACACATTTGTTCACATGTGGCTGAATATCTCTGGTAAGCACAGGTGGGTGGACAGCTGATATAGGGATTGATCTCAGGCGGTGGTTGCTCGCTGACTGGCTATGCGCATTCTGTAAACTACATCTTCGACTCCTCCTCCTCTTCTCCATGGCTCTCCCAAGGATCAGATTCATAATCATCATAGATAGGGACCATGGGAAAGCTCTGTTGGTTGTCATGTCATTAAGTGTCTTCATAGTGATCAAATATAGGATAAGCTTCCTGCTCATCATCACTAGAATATTCATTAAAAAAGGGTTGCCCTTCATTTCTATGATCAACCTCCAGAATAGTGATCCCATCGAGAATATAACTGTCAAAAATATCCATTTCAGAGACAACAGTAAGTGTTTCTTCCGGTTGTTCATAATAAGATTTTTCTCCTTAATCCTAGGTAAAAATATATCATGGGAAACCTCTTGAAGGAAAAGAGAAGAATCCTCTTCCAAAACCATTTCTTCTTTAAAAACTGGAAGGTCTTCATCATCATAAGCTGGGCTGCTAGGAACATCTGCTTCAACCCTATATCCAAGAGAGCCATCTACTATAGACAACATCTGCTTTATAAACTCAGAATTTTCACAAGAGGCATGTTGATCTTTATGAACATCTAAAAGAATAGATATATCTGAAATGATGTCAGATGCTTCCGTGCTAGGGCTAACATAATTAATATTATCCAGCACCTCTAGATTTTCATAGCAAATGCTTTCCTCCACAGTAAAAGTTTCATCACAAACATGGTCTTCAGGGCCGACAGAGGCTTTATGAAGCAAAGAAAAATCATCACAGCAGTTTTCATACAAACACTCAGCTAGGAAGTAATCTTTACAAAATGAATTGAAAGTTGTATGAAAACCTGTCAAAGAATGGATGCTTGCAGTGGGAAGAGATCGACACCAATCAAGAGAAGCTCCCTTTAACAAATACTTAAAAAGATTAATCCGAACATCTTCATGCATGATATTAAGTCGATGAATAACCTCATGAAAGTCCAGTAAATGCTCAGCTGGTACCTCCAAAATTTTTTCTTGAAATTCAGGGAGGATATCTTCCCATTCATCTCTATCAGGAAGTGTATTAGGAAAACCAACTATCTGGGAAAGGTCACAGAAAGCCAACCTTTGAGCTAAGATATTTTCCATATCGAATTAGTGGAGTCGTTGACCGATCCTCAGATCATGGAGTCGCCAGGTGAAAGATGAGCAGCTTTGAATGTGTCTAGTCTTTGTTCACCATCAGAGGCCAGATCCTAATGTTGCATCCTCCCAGTAAACTTCTCAAGCTGAGAAAGGAGCTGTTGAAACCTTCTTGAAAAATCTCCTCTTGGTTAGCTTTCAAGTGTGCTAAAAGTAGCCACAGCTGAAACAGTGAAGTGGAAACAGTGGAGTCACCATAGTGGAGTCGCCAGGTGGACAGTAGAAATCTTCAAGGGCTCTGATGCCTGATGCACCTTCAGAATCAGAGACTGAATGTCGTTCAATCCCGGGGAAAATCTTTAACTTCGTCCTCGGCAATGGCACCAAAAATGTTGGCAACAGAAGTCACTCCTGGATTGCGGAAGGAGAAAGCCTAAGGCCCATCAGTTTAAATGTCACGATTTATTGATAAATGGTGATGGATGGAAGTAAACTCAGAAAAATATCATTCTAACTCAGAAACTAGGCTAGGTATGCACAAGTAGATGAGGCCTTGATTCAATTTCAGGCAGTAATTTGTAATGAGGGCGAGTAGGGGGAAGACTTCTGTGAGGAAATGTGAAGGGTTGTTATGGGCATCGGGCTTCCAACAGCCTGTAGAAGAAAACTTTGAACACGAGAACTTTTTATATTCAAAAGCAGAAACACTAAAAGAACGTAACAGAGCTATAATAAATCCTTTATCATAACACAGTCACGATGATTCATATGAATCATTCAATCATGAAACCTTTCAGTTTGAGATCGAAACAAGATGAAAAAGAGAGTTTCCTTACATTAAACAAGGAAATTTCATATACAGATACGTAGCCAAGAAAACCAGTGCTTGAGTTGAGGTCTCAACCACCTGCTCAATATTCATTAATTGCTTTTTCCATGGAGGGTGGCTGAGACTGAAAACATAAAGAGAGAGACCCCGTGTCCTTTGAAGTCCTAGTGGCCGAAGTGTCGAAATGGATCCTGGGCGCTTTTTTCATTTCGTGTTTCAGGGTTTCGAAATGCAGTGGAAGAGAGAAACCTATTGTCCTTTGAAGTCCCAGTAGCTGAAATGATGAAATGGCTCCTAGGCGCTTTTACATTTTGCGTTTTAGGTTTCGGGGATTCCTGATGCAGTGGAGGAGTGACCCCTTTGTCCTTTGAAGTCCCGGTAGCTGAATTTCCGAAATGGCTCCTGGGCGCTTTTACATTTCGTGTTTTGAGTTTCGAGGATTCCCGATGCAATGGAGGAGCGACCCCTTTGTCCTTTGAAGTCCCGGTAGCTGAAATGTCGAAATGTTTCCTGGGCGCTTTTTGCATTTTGCGTTTCAGGTTTCGGGGATTCCTGATGCAATGGAGGAGCAACCCCTTTGTCCTTTGAAGTCTCGGTAGCCGAAATG
The DNA here is from genome assembly GCA_032191745.1 of Picea mariana. NCBI lineage: Eukaryota > Viridiplantae > Streptophyta > Pinopsida > Pinales > Pinaceae > Picea > Picea mariana. The sequence goes on along the minus strand of JASDQU010436149.1, from coordinate 13,444 downwards.
GCTCATCATTTTTTGATTTTGACCATAAGAGATGAGCTCATGTACCAGACCTCGTGCAACTCTGCGACTCAAACTTACCCGATGACCGTCGATCTGCTCCATTTGTGGATCCTCGCCGTTGAAAACAAAATGCCCGCTCGCTTGATTTTAAGCCCGAAATGGAGTTCTTCAGTTTTTTGCGCTCAACGCTCATGACTACGGCCTTTGAATAACACGCATTTGATGGGTTTTTAAAACCCCATTTCTATGCATTTACACCAAGGACCTGAAATCGGAGAGAAACACCACCTTGCAAGAATTGGCGCTAACACCAACAACATGCATTATGTCTGGATGTGATGTTGTGATGTACAATAGGATCCCTATCGTAGTCCTATATGAATTTTGATCAACATCAGGTGAGTCATCATCCTTTCTTAACTTGCATCCAGTGACCATAGGTGTGTTCATAGGTGTAGAATCTTCCATTTGAAACCTTTTCAACATTTCTCTTAGATATTTCTTCTGATAAAGAAATATTTATTTAGACCTCAGAGTAATTTGCAGAGCAAGAAAAAATGACGGTTCCCCTATCGTAGACATTTCAAATTTAGACTGCATGGTAGAAGCAAACCATTGTACCAATGAAGCATTATTTCTTCTAAACATGATGTCATCTACATAGACCAACACAATGAGCAAATCATTACCCTTTGTTTTAATATATAGATTGTTGTCAATTGTTCCTCTCTTGAACCCTTTGTATTGAAGATACATATCCAGTCTGTAATACCAAGCACGAGGAGCTTGTTTCAACCCATATAAGGCTTTCTTCAACTTGCAGACAAAGTCAGGGTTATCTGACAGTTGGAAACCCTCTGGTTGTTCCATATAGACTTCTTCTTTTAGATATCCATTTAGAAAAGATGACTTGAATCCATTTGATAGAATTTAAACTGTTTATGACATGCATAGGCAAGAAACATTCTAATAGCTTCTAATCTTGCTACGGGCCCAAATGTTTCATCAAAATCCAGTCCTTCTATTTGAGCATATCCTTTGCAGACAAATCTAGCCTTATTTATTACAATATTTCCTTTCTCATTCATCTTGTTATTGTAGATTGTTGGCATGGGGGCAGACCCAAGTTTCAATGCTACAACAACACACCAACAAAACCCTAACTACCAGCCATTTCAAAAACACCTACGAAGTAGATGAAGTCTCACCCGAGGTAAATGTAGGGGTGGTTGTAGGACTCAGATGTCTGCAACCTTAGCTAGGACACAGATTCATGATTGTAACACCTTAACAGAGCACTTAGTAATTACATTTTGTTAATATTCATCCTTAGTTCACATCACAACTAAACCCTAACAACATATCAACGCAACATTCACACAGATCCAATAGATTCAAGAAGTAAGCATACAAACAGAGATGAGACCTAGCATTCATTCACATTATTCAACACTAAGCTATCATATCAGATTCATCTATTATATAACAATGCACTAAGCATATAAACAAGAGAGAAATCATAAAGAACAAAGCATTCATAACACAGGATATACGTGGTTCACCCCCTCCCTGGGTCTACGTCCACCAACTCTTGTTCTTCTTTATTAACTTCTTTCAATCTTCTTACATGCACAAAGCCTCCAAATCAACTCTGCAGAGGACAGGAGATCTGCACACGTCACCTGATCCTCCTTTCTCCAGTATATCTGGGCACAAATCCTTACACAGTCTTTTACAGTTGCTTGTGCTTAGCCTTGCAAGTCTCACACAGTGCGCACAAAGACAAATCACACATATCTACTTTTTCACTTAGCAACAATGGCTTACATTGACTAGTCACTACTCACTACTTCTTACATCACCTAGACTTCTATTTATACATTACAAAATAGGCCTAAGAATGGGAAAACCCATGGGCTGACATCCCCATACCCATTTCATAAGACCAAAACCCAAAAATCCCTAAAAAGGGGCCTAGATCCCATGATATACGCTTCGACTTGCGCTCTGCCTTCGACAGCCTGTCGAAGTCCGAAAATGGTCAAAAATGACCAAGGATCCTCAAAACTTGGTCAAGAGCCAACATGCCCCCAACACTCATCTGTGATGTGTCCCGAGTCACTCTGATCTTGGTATCTATGCCTCAAAATCCTCGAGCTTGGATCAAGTGACTTCGACCTGTTGCTATGCCAGGGCCTCCTGCTTAGTGAACTCTTGGATTATTGCTTCATTGACAGGTCCCTCTAAGAATTTTTCAACTGCACTGACGACTTGCTCTAGTTCCACTCCTCGACCTTCGATCTCTGCGAATAGATGGTAAGCCTCATCTTGTATTGGTTGGAACCTTTGAGTTCATTCCATGACTCTTCTCTGAATGGTGTGGACCTGCTATTGGGCAGTGCACTGTTCTTGGGATCGCTTCATCCTCTCAATAGCTGACAGGGGATTCAACTGCACCTATATTGTTTCTACTTACTTCTTCACCTCCTGGAGCTGTGACTCTAGTGCCTTCAATTCATGATCCTCAGTGAGTTTCTCATAATTTTGGGCACTACGATCACTCAGTTGTTTACATTCCATGGTGAGGTCCTTGATTCTTTTGACTGTGACTTGAGCAGTCTCTTCTCTTTGATCTTGAACATCTTGCGGAGTACTGGGCACTGTTCTTAGCTCCAGATCTGTGATTCTCTGTTGAAGCTACTGGATTATTTTTGCGAGTTGTGATACTTGGTGTTCTACTGGTTCTTCCTCCTTCTACTCCAAGCCCATCACAGTGAAAAGTTCTCTATTGACTACTTCTCTTACTCTGACCTTCTCCACGAGCAAATTTTCTTTCCCCTGTTGGATCTGCACTCTTTCTTC
>JASDQU010436149.1:0-10526 GCA_032191745.1 Picea mariana | reverse complement strand
CTCAGCTTGTGCTCAATGAAGGCAGGCTTTAGGCACATCACCAATCTGCGGAGTTGAGCAGGCTCATATCCCAACTCTAGTTCTTCTTAGAGCAAGGGCGTAGTGGACACTACGCAGCTCGAATAAAGGGCTTGTTTTACACCTATTAGTTCTGCTTCAATTATATCATACATGGCTTCTTTTTTTGCTTCATTTCTTTGCAAAATCTCTTTTGAGGCATCTCCTACAGCTGAAATAATGAAGTCGAAGTCATCGACCATGATTACATTTTGCATCTTTGGTTTATTGGATTTGGATTTCTTCCGTGATGAAGGTTTCATGGGGGATACCTTCATTTTATTAGATAGATCGATGTCACCAGGGAGGTTCTGTGGCAGTGTTACTTCGCCTTGCTTATCTCTTTCTTGTTATTTTTCCTCTTTGTTCACTTCGTCATCACCTCCTCCACTAGGTGACTGGTGCGGTCTCTTTTGATGAGTTGTTTACTTCCTGTACATCTTTCTTCTTCTTCTTCCTGCTGCTTCTTGGGGCATCATACTCTTCGCGAGTAACCACCGGATTTCCAATGAGTTCCGGGTCAGACAGCTTTGCGGGGTCAACAGGAATAAGGAGTTTTGCAGGCCATTCTTTAATGATTTCTTCTAGGTCCTCTGTAGTGATCTTGTAGTAGTATTGAAGTTCTTCTTTGCTTTCATCAACGCACGTAGTAATGTTAATGAAATTCCTATCTGCACGGAACTTCATAAGAGGCCTGAACTTTTAGGGTGTTCAATGTCATACAAGGGAAGGACTCAATAGCCCTTCTAATCTGTAGGTAGTAGGTATGAAATATTTCATTTGACTGCCACTTCTTTCCCATATCGCTCGAATACCAGAGCGTGATGAACTTCATAGTGAGCGGCTCAAATGGCTCGATCTCGGGGAAGGTCGCACCTTCCAGCATCTCCCAAGTAGTAAACTCAATGAGGACTAGGAGCTAGTTGAAGTGAAACTCATAGCCCTGATCCTGAACTTCGTGAAAATCCAATTCGAGTTGGTTAACTAGGTACTTTGCCCAATTCATCTATAGGCCTTCCACGCATTTCCCAGTGAGGTCAACGACAAACCCTGTAACCTGCATGGATCTGTTCTTTCTAACTAGATTTCCTACAATTAATTGGCATGCTACGCACACTACACCATTCTAGATGGAGGCTACCTTGTAGCCTCACATCCCCTTCTCAACATTGTTGTATGTTTCTTTAATCATCTGTGCAAAGGCATGGTCTACAGATTTTCCTAGGTAGAAGTCTTGTGGGTCTAGTCCCTGTATGCTCAGTTCGGTGATCCTATGGATCAGCAATAAATCGACAGTGATGCGTCTGTCCAACCACATATATCCACCCTGGAAGCATGACAACAGGATCTTAAGGAAGGCGTTAACCTCCTGGTGCCTTCCAAAATGTGGAATCTTCGTTACATTCAAAAGGATGGACTGCACGAGGTTCATGGTCCACGGCTGAGGGATGATCTTCGTCTTCTTTCCCTTCATCTTGGTCAGATATTTTTGAGGTGTGAGAATGCCATAGCTCTTATGGTCTCCCAGGTTATAGTTGCTAATATTCAAGGTTGGAATCCTCTCTAGCTGTGGTCTGACTGTGTGTATCCCCTTCGAGAGATACGAAGTGATGACGGTGTAGTCGAAGTCCCTCAGGACACTATCACGACTCACTACACCGGCCAGGGGAGGGATGTACTCGAGTAGGATGGATGGTAATAACTTCACATTCGCCAAGTCATCTCTATGCTTAGTTCTTTTCTCAGTCGCAGCTCGGGACGATCCGGATCCGCGAGCAGTCTACGGGGAGGCTTGCACTCCTCTCATCGATGAAGCTTGTATGCCCACAAACATTACCTTTTCAGTCATGAGGTCGATGAGTATCTCCTTCATAGACTCTTCGACTATGCTAAGTTCTTCGAACATACACACTCGTGGCTGACTATCTCAGGTTGAAGAGAAACTAATGAATGCAACAAGATGGATGATGATATCTCTATGATCACTGCATGAAATCAACTAATCTGTGAGCGCAGATAATAATGGGTGGAAAAAGTGTTCTTGGTGCAAGGCATGATGGAATAAGTAGACAACTAGGTAATGATTCTTTCCAATGGGCGAGAAGCCTTCATTAATGCAGTTTTGTCCATTATGACGCGGTCCCAACGGTCTGATGGCGATATTTTTGGTCATAATTGTTGTTCTAACCATTTGAGTCATCGGGCTAATGGTTATAATGCCTCCAATAGTCATATTTCTTCACCATGGTGAAGTGTCATGCTATGATGTACTGGTATCCCGACGAAGCTCAGATTCTAGAATCCTTCCTTCTGCATAGTTCCTTCTGGAACTTTCTATAACTTTTCTATCTTTTCTTTCTTCTTATTAAGATTTCTAGCCTTCTTCCTGATGATGTTCGTCTCGATATTCCTCTTTCTATTCTGATTCTGATCTTCTCTGGGCATAGTAACTCCACACTGTTGATGGTCTTTACTAGGGTTCAAGGGAAATACTTCTTCTCTGTCCGGTGTAGGTGCTCTACTCTCCTGTACATATAGGTGTCTCAAGTCCTCGTGTATCCTTTCAAATTCGACATCTAAGTTTCTGGTTCTAAATAACTTCGAACTATTCTCCTGTTCTTCAATTAAATGTGCGATCCTCCTAGTCATGAAATCTTTTAATTCTTTCTTCTTCTTCTCTAAGACTTCCTCTTATTTTCTTCCATCTTGATTGCTTTTTATCCAAGGTTTTCCTAGTAACATAGAAATATGGGTGTTTTTCTCAATAAATTTAACAACCTCAAAATATTCTTCTGTCGAGGTTCCACTAGAACTCATAGATATCTGGGTAAGTCTTCCATATAGGGTTATCAACTTTCCTCTAAATAATCCTATTCCTCCCAATGAATGAATCATAGCAGGCTTTCCTAAAATTTCCCAAGTTCTTTCTGTCATGATATTCACCTGTGTTTTCTCATCCAGAATGCAGTCAATTTCAAAGTCTCCTATTCTTGTTTCTATGCATTCTTTTTCTTTGAAGATCTCTGGTAAGTTGATGTTTCTGTGATCATTCATGGTTTCTTTCATTTGCAATAGTATAGTTTCTGATTCTTTCTAGGGTTTTGTCATGATCTTAGTTTCTTGATCTTCCTCAGGGTTTTCTTGTCTCATATTCATTCTTTCAACCTTAGCAATCATTCTAGGGAAATCCATAACTTCATGATCCATATCTTTACAACAAAGACAACTAGGTCTTCTACCAGGGCATTCCTTAGCAAGATGTCTCGGTCTTCTGCAACTGTAACAAAGAGTTAATCCTCTCTTTCTCTTAAATTATCCCCATCCTTTCCTGTACTGTGTACTAGGATCATGGTAGCTAACCTACAAAAAATTCTTTCTAGGATCCTGCATCCATTTGTTAGTCCAAACATTCTTTCTATGCATAGAAATAACATATCTTTCACTATTATTATCATATCTACTCATATCAAATCTTATTTCTTCTAGTTGTGCCCTAGTTTTCAGGCTAGGACAAAATTTATCAAACATACCTAGATCCATATTCTTGAAACAAAAATTTCCACTAATCTTACTTTTAGCAGAGCACAAAGCTCCCAGATCTAAAAATTTTCACTATTCTTACCTTTATCAGAGCACAAAGCTTCAAGATCTTACCTCTTTTCTTCAGATCAGATTTCTCTTCTTAGCACAGAGTTTCACAATCCAAGTAGAGTACTGCGCACCAGGGCAACATATCTACACACGAAGCTTCCATAGTTTTAGGTCAGATCTTCGCACAGAGCTTCTTCTTCCCCAGTTCTCAGCAATCACAATTTCAGGTCAGATCTTCGCACAAAGATTTTTCTTCCTCAGTTCCCATCAATCATAGTTTCAAGTCCCGACAACGAAACCATTTGTTGGCACAAGGGCAGACCCAGGTTTCAACGCTACAACAACTCACCAACAAAACCCTAACTACCGGCCCTTTCGGCAACACCTGCGAAGCATATGAAGTCTCACCTAAGGTAGAGGCAGGGGTGGTTGCAGGACTCAGATGTCTGCAACCTTAGCTGGGACACAGATCTGTGATTGTAACACCTTAACTGAGCACTTAGTAATTAAAGTTCGTTAATATTCATCCTTAGTTCATAGAACATCTAAACCCTAACGACATATCAATGCAACATTCTCATAGATCCAATAGATTCAAGCACTAAGCATACCAATAGATATCATACCTAGCATTCGTTCACATTATTCATCACTAAGCTATCATATTAGATTCATCTATTATCTAACAATGCACTAAGCATATAAACAAGAGAGCAATCACAAAGAACAAAGCATTCATAACACAGGATATACATGGTTCACCCCCTCTCTGGGGCTACGTCCACCAACTCTTCGTCTTCTTTATTAGCTTCTTTCAATCTTCTTAGATGCAAACATCTTCCAAATCAACTCCGCAGAGGAAAGGATATCTGCGCACCTCCCCTGATCCTCCTTCCCCAATTATATCTAGGCATAGAGCCTTACACAGTCTTTTACAGTCACTTGCACTTAGCCTTGGAAGTCTCACATAGTGCGCACAAAGCCAAATCACACATATCTACTTTTGCACTTAGCAACAATGGATCACACTGACTACTCACTACTTCTTACATCGCCTAGACTTCTACTTATACATTACAAAATAGGCCTAAGCATGGGTAAACCCATGGGTCGACATCCCCATACCCATAACATAAGCCCAAAACCCAAAAATCCCTAAAAAGGGGCCGAGATCCTGTGATCTCTACTTCGACTTGCATTCCTCCTTCGACAACCTATCGAAGTCCCAAAATGGTCAAAAATGACCAAGGGTCCTCAAAACTTGGTCAAGGTACAACATAGAACCATTTCGATCCTATTACATTTTTATTTGCTGGCCTAGGAACAAGTTCCCAAGTGTCATTCTTTTCAATCTGGTCAAGTTCCTCATTCATTGATTTTAACCAATTTACGTCTTCACTGGCTTCATTAAAACTTTTAGGTTCCACCATGGATATGAAGGCTATATGTGATTTCTTGATGTCTTTGATTATCCTTCTCCTGGTTTGTACACCTTTGTCTTTTTCACCAATTATCTGAATTTTAGGATGAATCTTTTGAGTAATTCTGGAGGAAGGAATTGATGTTGATTGTTGTCTTGACTCTTCTTGTCTGGGTGTCTCTTCTCCACTTGATTCATAATTTTCTTGTGAATCTGATATTTTTTATTCTTTATCTTCATTATTCTCATCATCTTTTTCATTTGGCTTCGTGTTTATTCTTTGTTGATCATTTACATGAGCTTCTTCATCAATTCGAACATCAATACAGCCTACTAATTTATGCATTCTTTTGTTAAAGAATCTGTATCCTTTGCTATTCGTTTCATATCCTAAGAAGATACCTTCATCAACTCCACTATCAAATTTTCCCAGATGATCATCAATATACTTGATGTAGCATATACTTCCAAATACTTTGAAGTGCTTGATTGATGTAGGTCGACCAAACCACAAATCATATGGTGTTTTATCATTGTTCGACCTTAGATGCACTTTGTTCAGAATATGAACAGTCGTGTGACCAACCTCCACCCAAAAGGTTTGTGAAATGTCCCTTTCACTCATCATATCCCTTGCCATTTGGTAACTGATCTATTTTGGCATTCTACAACTCCATTTTGTTGAGGAGTACCTGGACTAGTATATTCTCATTTAATTCCATGTATGTCACATAATTATTTGAAATCTCTTGACATAAATTCTCCTCCCCTGTCTGAGAAAATTTCCTTTAACTTCCTTCCTGTCTGTTTCTCAGCTAACACCTTAAATTTTTTGAGAGTCTCAAATGCATCATATTTTTTTCTCAGAAAGGCAACCCACGTAAGTCTGGAGAATTCATTAATGACTAGAATAAAGTAACGTTATCCTCCAGTTCCTTCCTTTCACGATGGTCCACATAGATCCATATGAACAATTTGAAGTGGTTTCTATGAAGATGTGAAACTCTTCTATTTGAATTGAGCACGAGTCAGCTTCCCTATTTGACAAGATTCACATACAAAGTTATTATGCTTAGATATTCTTGGAAGGTCTTTCAGAGCACCTTCATTATTCAATTTGACAATATGATCAAAATTCAAGTGTCCAAGCCTTCTATGCCATAACCAACTTTCATCAAGTTTGCTTAAATGACATTTCTCCCTATCTTCCTTCAAAACATATACATTGTTTTCAGTTCTAACCCCTTTTGCAATCATCTCTCTTGTGTTTACTGTCTTTATTTTACAATTCTTGGCAGTGAAAGTGAATTCACATCCTTTGTCACATATCTAACTAACACTAAGAATATTATGCTTTAAACCATCAACAAATAATACATCTTGAGATTTGCTTCTTCCATTACTTAAGCTTACTAGAACTTTACCTCTGATCTTTCCTGGAGCATCATTTCCAAAGGTCACACTCCCTGATTTATTTTCTTTGAGTAATAGGAACTTACTTTTATCACCTGTCATATGACTGGAGCATCCACTGTCAATATACCAGGTGTCCTTTTGTCTTTGAGCTGACAACACTAATCCACACTTGTTATCTTCATTCTTCTTCCAAACCTTGACGTTTTCATCTCTGTGATTTGAATCTGGCTTATAGTTTTTTAAGCGACAGTCTATAGCTTTATGTCCATAATTATGGCAGATGTAACATTATGGTTCATTGAATAAAGGATCATAATGATTGTTATGTGTAATCTGCGTCCTTTTCCCGACCATCACATGATTTGTAGTATGTGGTTGTTTGTTACTTGGATGTCCCATTCTTTGTTGTGACAGATATTTATTCCTTGGTTATCTTGATTTCTCATGTCTAAATCTTAAAGAACAATTTACAGCTTTGTGGCCAAAGTTAGAGCAGTAAAAAAAAATCCATAGAAAATATCTTTGTACCTGGAAAATGGTTGTCTTCTTTGAGCAGGTCGATTTCTTCCATGTTGATGATTTTCTTGAGCAGAGGGTGTATTATTTATTTGTTCTACAGATTCATTTCTGGTAGCTTTTCCTTCACTCCTCCTTGGCGGATGATTCTCTTCCTTTGTTTCTGCAGGTTTGATGTTGTCAATGGTTGTATATTTGACAAACTTGATGGATTCTTTGTTGCTTGGATGACCACTACTTGATCCATATTCATAACCAAAACCAATTTTTAATTTTGAATTCCTTTGCTAATTCAGAATGGAGGCTAATCCTTCTGAGGCTTTAATACTTGTCATATTCTGATGATGTAAGGCCTGAAATTTCTCTAGATCTTTTCTGATAGTCACTACTTCAACTTCCAATTTTTCACCTTTTGTTTTGGCTTCCTTCAATTGTTGTTTGAGGATGTCTTCAATCTTCTTAGCTTCTTCTAACTTAACCTTCAACAGAGAAATTTCTTCAGATGGTTCATTGCATGTTTTCTCATACCTAAGAAGTAACTGTTTTTGCTTTCTTTTCTTTTCTCTAAGTCTATCAATATCTTCCATGGCACTAACAACTTCTCCTTCAAGATCTACTACTACTTCACAATCAACAAACTCACTTCCTGTATATTCAATGTTTAGATCTTCTAAATCTATTAGCATGATATCATTTATTTTATCTTCAATAGAAGAGTCACTACTTTCATCATCTGAGGGATCATCATCATTGTTTACACAAAGGCTTTTCTTATTAAAATTATTCTCTTTATAGACCTTCTTGTGTTTGTGCTTCTCTTCATCGTCATATGTCTGATCCTTTCTTTTGTGAGGACACTTAGATGAAAAATGACCTATCTTACCACAGTTGAAACATTTGAAGGGAAGTTTACCTTTGTATTTTCCTGATCCTTTCTTCAGTCTTCTCACAAAATTTGTTTCAATCAGAGTCTACGTTTTTCTCTACTTTAAAAGATGCCTCTCTTGTAGTGGATTTACCTTTGGTGATTCTCATTTCATAAGCAGTTAAGGTTCCAATAATTTGATCTAGTGTCAATGTTTTGAGATCAACTATTTCCTCTATAGCAAAGACCTTTGAGTTAAATCCATCAGGAAGACACCTTAATATTTTATGGACTAGAAAAGATTCATCTATCGTTTCACCTAGGTCTTTCATAGTGTTGACAAGTTCTTCTATACATAAGAAGTACTTACTGATAGCTTTTTTTTCATACATCTTTAACTACTCAAATTTCAGCATGTGAGTCTAAAGTTTTGCATCTTTCACCTTTTCATTGCCTTCATAACTACTTATCAGTTTGTCCCACATAAATTTTGTTGAATCGCAGTGCATGACTTTGAAAAACTTGTCTTCAGCAAGTCCACTGAGGATGGAATTCATTGCTTTTGCACTAAAGCTAAACTCTAGCTTATCATATTTTGAGGCCAAGACTATAGGCTTCACATATCCCATTTCAACGACATCCCAAACATCAAAACCCAAAGACATTAAATGTGTTCTCATTCTTATTTTCCAGAAGGAAAAGTTTGTTCCATAAAACATTAGGGGTCTATTAGTTGAACTTCCATCATGACTAGTCATTTTCAAGCTTATGGATCTACCTTTGATCAAAGGCATCGACTTTGATACCAATTGTTGGAAATATAACTGAGAGGGGGGGGTGAATCAGTTATGTATATAAGCTTGAAACTTTTCTTGTTATTTTCTTATTCTTTCTAGATTATTATTTAATGTGTTGCTGATAAGTTAACATGCATATATATACAATATTTGATCAATCACACAGAATACATAGAGACACTGATTTTCATGAGGAAACCCATAAGGGTGAAAACCTCTTCTTCTTAGGATGTCATTCAAGCTCCAACTTTCATGTACATCGCAGTCTTTGAGCTCCAACTCAAATATGAGGCTACAACCTCTGATAGCAAGCTACAACTTGCAAAGAGCACCATCTCTCAGATTTCTCTAGCACCAACTAGATGGAAGCACCAAATCCTAGGTTTCTCTAGCACCCACTCGATGGAAGCACCAACTCCCAGAATATCTTCTAGCACCAACAAGAATTTAGAGGATTGCAATCCTCCCTAGCACCACCCTACCTGATCCAGGGGATCAAATTTTGCTCAAAATTCAAAGTGCTCATAATTGCTTCAAATCAAAGAGGTGCATAGGCCTCGTCGTCAAGAACCCAAGGCAACTCATTCGGGTTCAAACAGACGTCGGGTGAGTGAGATATCACATTCTGTTCAAATCGTCAAATAGGCAAAAAAAATGTGTTGACTGTCCAGTTTGTACAGTCCGTATGGATGCTGACATGGCAGGGTCGTATGCTGATGTGGCAGAGCCATACGCTAACATGGCAGAGCCATATGCTGACGTGGCAGGGTTGAGTTGGCAAACAGTTGGCAGTTGGACGATGAATTATTTCTGGACACATGGCATCTTGGTGGCGAATGGATTGGTGACACATGGCCCAAGCAAGGGTCACCACGTGTCACCTGGGCATTGGATAAAACTTTTGTAGTCGGCAGGACTCGACCCTGTGACCTCTGGGCAAGGGGAAGAGCTTTGGGAAGGGCCGCCCAACCGATGCACCCACCAATGGTTCTTAACATATAAATGGGTTTAAATTTATTTGAATTGCATTTGTTTTGAAATGGGGCGCGGTCTGGGCCGGGGCTAAGCCCCAACCTCCGGTCACATATATATTCACCATATATCCACTGTGCATGCACATTCAAACCCCGCACTCTTGGACACTTGGCGCGTTACCATAGATTTAAAAATTGGCCCTTTTTTGTGTGTGGGTGTGGTCGTATGGTAAGCCACATGCCCAACGGTTAGGCAGTTAGGAGCTAGGTGCCCTAACCATCCTACAGTTCGTACAGTTTTGCGGTTATGCACCCGACGCTAGGTTTTAGCATGGAATTGAGTGCATGAGCTAGGTTGGACACACAAAGGTGCATTTTGGACACACAGAAAAAGCCAAGCTAGGGGTTTTTGGATGTTCTGAATCCATTTGAGCCATCTATTTGGCATTTTGAGCATTGTAAAGCACTTATTTTATCACTTTGAGAAAATAATATAAAAGATCCATTGGAAGCTGGACCAAGAGATGTAGCCCAAGAGAGGGGTGAAATCCTTTATCATTTGTTGTGTTATGTGTTTATTGTTCACTATTATTTGCTTCTTATTATCTACATCTTGAATGTGTAATTTCTATAAAAATTTGTGTTTGCAAAATTGATCCATTTGCATAAGTACACTTGATTTAAAACTTGCAAATATTTTCAAGAATACAAGTCTTTATCATTTTCAGATCAAGTTGGTATCAGAGCATAGGTTTTTGAAGGCTTGATTATTTGCAAGTGTTTTGTTTTTTGATGCTCACAAGGTTGAAACTCACAAGAGGAGAAGGTCAACTTGTAGAGCCAAGTTCTCATCCTTCAAGAAGAAAAATTATATCATCACCTCATGCTTC
>JASDQU010436148.1:62570-73045 GCA_032191745.1 Picea mariana | reverse complement strand
CGGACTTTAAGCCATCACTTTAAGATAGATCAATTCAAACCTGCAAAAGAAAACAAAATTCAAAAATTAAAAATTTACAATTGAAACATGCAAAATAAAAGAGAATGCAAAATTTAAAAAATTGCAATAAAATATATGTACAAATTTAAAATAAAATGTACACATGTACCATTTTAGATAAATAAAACAAGTTCGTGATTAAATTAAAATTAACATACATACCAAATGAGTTAAGTCTCATCCTCCAACATACTCATTTCCACCAAATATAATGTAAACACATTTTCCACCAAATATAATTTAGACATTTGTAACAATAAAAAACAATAATAAAAAAACAAATAACACATATTAGCATATATACTTTAACTAAATATTAAATAAACAATAAGAAATGATAACATACCCAATCAGAGTTAAACTGATTTAAGATTTTCTCTCACAAAGTTTCAAAACTTCCAAAATAGTTACTCTCCACATTAAACATACATGATTTAAACAATTTTTAGAATCTTATTTAAAATCTTAAAAAAATTAAAGAGAAAAATTGTGTTCTTGGTAAGAAATTTGTGTGTTCAGAGTTAGATAATAATCTAAAAATAAATATAGAACTGTGTATGAAGAAAGTTCACAAATATTTATATTAAGTCATTCTTCTAATGAAATACTTATCTCTTTGTGGATAAAGTCTCAAATTCTCCAGGTGAAATTCTCATCTCAGGTGATCTTATTTGATCTTATTTACTCAAAAGTAAAATACTAATCTCCTCAGCAGTAAAATACTTCTCTCCTCTCCTGTAGTGATCATATAATAAAATTTCATAATGCCCTTTCAAATTAAAGGACTCATAAATCTCCATATTAAGCCATTTTTCCTAGAAATTACTTATATCTATGAAAGTTCACAAATCTCCATTTTAAAAACCACTCTTCCGGAAAACACAAATACTTATCTCCCCTTTCTGCGGTGGAATAGATGTTCTCATTAATCTTTCATGTATATGAAGAAAACACAAATCTGCAGATATATTAAGTCATTCTTCAAAAACCATTTAAATATTTCATCTTTTGGATGTATTCATATTACATATAATCAAATGTTCTTTGAAATTATCTGTGAACTAGCTCACATTTACAATATGTGTGAGCTACCTCAAATATACAATATGTGTGAGTTACCTCAGATATATAATATGTGAGCTAGTTCAGATATATATATACATAGCTTATTTGTAAATCTACTTGAATGTTGGTTTTTGTGGTTAGTAACCAATTTAATTAAGAGTTTGGAAATAGCATGGAAAGAAGGAATTCACTTCGTTGTATGTAGAAAATACAAATGTCTATACTACGTCATTCTTGGACAAGAAAGCAAGGAATGCAATCGAAGAAAGTTTAAAAACTTCCCCTTTTCTGATGTGGGATAGAGTCTGTTCTCAAATAATCAAATGTTCAAGTTTAAAATTAGGTCTTCATCATTATCTAAACTTAAATAAGTTAGAATGTACCATTTAATACAATGATAAGCTTATATAGGGGTTCTAAATATTTCAAAATAAGTGGTCAAAGCGTTGAATAGGAAAGATTAAACTAAAAATTTGATAAAAGTAAAAAATATAAGCTTATTCAACATAAGCTTGAATGCTTTTATATAAAACCCCAACATAAAAGAAAATTAAAACTCACTAATGTAAAATAAACATACATTTATGAATCATCATGAATGGACACATCCTTCCCAGGTATGGATGCTTCCTCCTCAATCTCAATCTCCCTCCCAAGCACATCTCAGGTACTTTTTTCTCCACATTACCCTATATAACACATTTCAAATTTGAAAATTAAATTTAAATTATTTTAACACATTAAATTGTATTTTTAAATTTTGAAACATGTAATTCCTGTGATGTGCCAACCTATGATTCAACAAATTAAATGTTTTTTAAGAAATTCTTCTTTTAAATTAATAATTTAAATGAGAATTTGCAATTTTAATATATAACTAAATTTGTTTTCAACATGCAATGATACATGTGAACTCCCACCCTCTTCAAACTCTCCCAATGAGAATTGAAACAACTCCGTCCAAGTAGTAGGAGATGGAATAGGGATATGTGAACAACACAACTAAGAACTAAATCTAGGATTCAATGTGTTCACATTTATACAAAATTATAAATAGTGTTGATTTTATTCAAAAGATTGGAGATTTGACAACTAAAGTGCTCATCTGTGGATATTAAAAAACACATACCTCATTCAACCCATCCAAATTTAAACTTGTGGAATCAAGTTCCCTATTTACTAGAGATTCATTTAACATATCTTCAAACTACAATTAATGACAATAACAATTCAATTATTTCTATAGATACAATGATATGTATCTAGATCTAGAATTAGAAGTAAACTATCTTAAAATGCGTCAAAAATTTATTAACTAGAACACATACCAATATGTTGTTCAGTTCATCATTTTGAATGACCTCCTTCCAACCATCATGGAAAAATTTTGCATACTCCTTAAGATATTCTACTGACATGGTATCTAATTCTGCATTTGTTTTATAAACAAAAATGGCCCGAGAATTGGCTTCTGCTCATTGACGGTTCAAACCAACACCAACACCATAAAAAATCAATTCCAAATTTTTCTCGATTGCATTCCTAGCCTCTTTGTCAACCTCTAATGAAGCTCGCAACTCTGAATGTGAAGCAAATGCCCCTATTGGAAGAGATACTAAAGGTCGTGGAGGACTCTGCAATGTTGCATTTCGATATGCCCATTTTCAATCATATGTTCGTCATTTACCATCCCCATAATAATCAGATGATAGACTACTATAATCAGGGTGCATGTCCATGAAAAACTCTGCATAAAATTGTCTAGAAAAATAATGTGGAACCTCATCGTTCCATGAAAAATTCTCATATGCTACCAAAAATATGTTATACAGATGTCCTTCTATGTTGGGGTGCTTAAAATATTGCACCTTCAACATATTTCTCTTTGGCCCATCTTTGAAATTAAACATCGGAATTGTGTTTGCTTTTGAAACTTTATTTTTTACTGCACCACATTTATCAAGGCCCATCACCTCTAACTTTCACCATCTCATCAAATCGATAAAACTATCACTGGTTGGCCCCATCTTTTGATATGCATCCATAAAGTTTTGCAATGAATCAAAAACAATCTGCAAGCTTTGTTTATTCTCTTGACGAAGATTAAATATCTTCAAATCATTTTCCAGCCTACTTTTAACACATGAGCATCGCTCAAGGGTCATTGCTTCAGAAATCCCTTCCTAGGGAAACTCATCACCAACATCCAAAGGAAAGGTGGACGTAGGCGTGTAATCTTTTGTTTCTTGATAACGTTGTCACATAAATCTACCTTCACCCTCTGCACCAACATTAGAATCTCTGTGACACCCACTCTCTCTTTCAATGTCACCCCTCGCTCTAAACTCATTGTCTACACATACATTTGAAAGTAATTACAACATTTGACTTGACATAAATTTAAATACACAAAAATACAACAAAAATAAACAAAATCAAAGAAAATTACCAAAAATATTCTCTTGTTCTGATGTATTCCCTACATTCTCAGGTGTAAGAGTATCAATGTGCAACCTATCTAAGAAGGTTGCATCCATAGCACTTTCTTTAGCACATTTTGGAGTTGATATATTTACAGACTCGTTTGATAATCTCCTCTAACAAGATTGTCGTTGGTTACTCAGAGTCTCAGTCGAAGAATGGGTTCATCTTCTTCCTTCTTAGGATAGCCTAGAGCGTTTGCAAGGAATGTTTGAAGACTCATGTATCAACATCTCGCTTCAATATATATCCTTTGAAATTCATGAAAAGTTAAGCACAAGACAAGTACAAGTTAATATCTCCAACATTGACCAACAAAAATTATGAAGAAAGAGAAAAAATAAGACAAAATTAATAGAAATGTTATTTATGTTAGACACAATTATAATGGGGTGATGCATAACTCCACTACCCATGCCCATTTCAATTATATTTTGGTTTCTTACTATTAGCACAAATAACCTTGGTAAATCCACCAAAAATGGAAACAATATTTAGACGGGCACATATTAGGACATAAAGTTGATGAAATGCTCCAAAAGTACAAGTGGCAAGGCAAAATCACAACATGATAAGCACTTACTATGATGGAAACACATAATATATGAAGAGTGCATGGGTCAAAGTCTAGTAACGGAGTAGTGGTTGTCTATATGGGCAATTAGATTTCATGCATCCAACGGGTATGGAGCACAGTCCATGAAAATCAATGATTAACTTTATGCCATGTTTGGTTGGATGGAATAAATCTGCCATCTAATTAAATTTTGAATCGATGACATCATTATTTTATGATACAGTGCCAAATTAATTGGGTTTGCATCCAATCAAACATGTGTTAGCTAAGATGCAACATAAAGCCGTGGCTGGGGCCAGATAGAAGAAGAAGTTGAAAATTCTACTCACGTCCATTCAAAATAATTTCCATATTGTGGTGGAAAGGAGGAAGTTGTTTCCATGTTTCATCCCAAAATAAAACATTGGTTCCATCCTTGACTTCCCAAAAACAATGAGTGTGGATAATATCTTTCTTTTTCTGTACAGTGTTCCATATTAAGGAGCTTGAAAAATTTCCTAAACATATGATCAGGTCCTGAGGCTCTATGAGAGGGTATTACTTATTGCACCAAAGGAGGGCCCACATAGTATTATTTGATGTTAGTCAATTCCACCATGTTTTAGATCCACAGAATGAGCTGGGGCCATATGGATATTTGAGAATGAGTCCTCGTTTGAGGTTAGGGAGACTGAGTGTGTCCAAGTGACTAAATCACATTTATTTTCTTTGCAAGTTCCACCCCACACAAAGGATCTTTCGAGGTTTCAGACAAATTTCAGGATCGCTTTGGGAGAAACCATGAATGAAAACAAAGAGGCATGGATTGAAGGATATACTTAAGAAGGACCAGTTGTCACGATGCATTGAGCATTCTGAAGGACAGGGGAGAAGCCAAAGGCGCGAAGGGTATGATGAATGTCTTGCCAACTTAGCTTGTCGAGGGATTTAGACATATCCAATTTTAAGAGCATACCGAGGGTTTTGGAAATTTTTAGAGAGTGGATGACCATGTGGAAAGGATAACCAAATCCAAGATTTTCCTCCCCTTCACATAGCTCTAGTTTGTTTTAGAGAAATAAAATATTTGTCTCCCCTCCTCTTGTTTTTCTCTTTCATTAATTTGAGATTGTATTTTCTTATCTTCATTATCAGTTGTTTTACGCGGCCTTCACGTATGATGGTTTGTTGGACCTGTTCCGTCTTCGAGGCGACCTCTTTTTTCCCTAGAAAATATTGTCAAATTCCTCTTTATTCCATATTCCTAGTTTTTGTTTGATATGCTTCACTTTCTGGTGAAATATGTACATAGGTGTTCATGAATAAAGGTTGCATTCTTCCAACTATGATTTGATGTTTTTCTGGAAATTTGGATGGTTAAAACAAAAAATTTCAAAGAGGAACGGAGGGATGAGAGGGTTGCCATGAAGGTCTAAATTTAGCATGATTAGCTAGTGGTATAAGCCCCCATAGGGAAGGATGAAGGTTGAATGATGGAAACTGACTAGAAAAAAAAGATTATGAGGATAGAAAGCAATCAAGTTTTGAAGCCACCTGGTTTTGGCCTCTTCTACAATTGTTCTAGTTGTGAATGGCATTGATGGTTAAGGGATTGGATGGTATCAAGAAAGGATTGGGAGTCATGGTCTAGCCTTTTTATGCCTCCTTTATTTTTGTTCAAAGAGGTAATTATGTTGAAGTATCCACTAATAAGACAATGATCATTATTGATGATGGGGTTGCAGGTGTTGAATGGAGTCAAGAAAATGAAGCTTGTCAGGGATAGAGTTGGGGCCATAAAATTAGTGAGAAAGCGAGTTTGATATGACCATACAAGATGGAAGGGTGCTGTGAGGAAGTGCTTGGTGGTAAAGAATTTGGAAAAATTTATTTTAGCAGGGTTCTAGATAAGGGCAAGGCCTCCTGCTACTTCGTGTGCATGTAAGGCCATAGCTTGGGTTCCCTGCTAGATGTAAGAGGAAAGAGTTTGAAGAAGGACTTGAAGGCATTTATTTTCTTGTATCATTGGGAACAGAGGGCATACCTTTTATTTTTGTTGTTGGGTTGCTAAGAATTTTATTATGAGCCAGCGAGTCCTTCAGAAGCTGAGCCTATTGCTCAGCAATTGAATTCAAGTTTTTTTGATAGTATGAAGAAGAAATGGACTTTAGTTCGATATTCCCAAGGTCCATTTTCTTGCCATCATATGAGTCAGGTTATTCCGGTGTGTCCTCCTACATGTCTTCTTCACCTTCATGATTGATTGCGGATTAGCTTAGCTTATTACCATTGATTATGGATTAGCTTAGCTTATTACCATTGATTTTCATTACTTGAATATGGAAATTAGCACAAAACTAACTATGAGTACAACTTCCTAATATGAGTAATGTATCTGATTATGAACTACTGATTACACTAGTTTGAATCTCTCATTGTGTAGTAGTTAGTGATATTGTTTCCCATTAATTCCATAACATTTCATACTGTGAATCTCATCCTGGTACCAGAACAATGATCACTATAAAGAAGTAATTTCATTGAATAGGGATACTACTAACCTCTTCCCTATTTGTCTAGTTACAGTTAAAGGTTGTTGTATGAGCTATAACATAGGGTCATGAAACAAATGACGTGATTGTTAACTACAAATGGCAATATATAATAAGAACTAAAGGAAATAGCTTAACCTATAATACAAGGGGAATAGAGCCATTCCATTACTATGATATCAATAATACAAGAACAACTTAGCTTAAGGTTCAACAAGGTGATATCATGTTACCTATTTACCATAATCAATATGTATTGTGATATTAATCTTATCTCTTGTTAACTACATGGAATGTCACTAGAAGTAAATGGCACTAAGTATCAACACCTCTATTACACTTGTATATGATTCCAATGCTTGTGTAAATACAAAGGTTAATAGATCATTAACAAGGGTATTTCAAAGAGTATACTCTTATCCAATACATATGGGTTTTACTTACTTTGATTAAGAGAGAGATAAAGTAATGGAACCAACTTCATATCTTACCCGTATGAGCTATGTGAATATTACAATATAGTTAAGAGTGTAGAGTCTGAGTCTAAGGTATAGGCCACTAATCACAAGAGTTGTTGAAACATTTTTTACTTTCTTGAATAAAGATGCAAGTTCAAATTGCATTTTTTACTTTCTTGAATGAAGATGCAAGGTCAAATTGCATTTCTGTTATGAGATTTCCGTTGTGTTCTTATCAGTTTTCTTGGGTATCGTTAATTTTGTTCTATTTCTAAGTCTTCATACTTTTAAGCCCTTCTTTGTTGAAAATGGAAGCTAGATTGACTTTTAGAGGAATCGTAATTGGTATCTCGGTCCATGGGATTGGAGTTAGACATTTGGATTTAAATTTGTTATTTCTTATCGTTCTGTAAATGAGACATTGACATGAAATGTTCACTGCTTGTGTCTTTTTGTTACAGTGCAAAGTACTGTAACATATTTTAGTTGTGGGAATAATTGCAGTGGACATTTTCCCCGTGTTTCAAGGTTTATTTATATCTTTTGTACGTGATATTTTGTAGATTTTAAAACTATTCTTTATTCTATATTTGTAAATGAGGCTTTGACATGAAATATTGATGTCTTTTATCAGTTTCTCTATCAATGCAAAGTGACTATTACATATTTTGGTGTATCTCTTCTGGAGGTTGAGGGAATGACTACAGTGAATATATTGCATATGTTTCAAAGTTTGTTTCTATTTGTTGAATGTTATATTAATGCAGATTCTTCATAACATATTACAATGTAACATGTCATAACATATTACAATGTAATATGTTATAACATATTAATATAACATATTACATTGTAATATGTTATAACATATTACAATGTTATAACATATGCACAGATATTAAAATTGAAAACAGATATTATCTGAATTATAACATATGCATAGATATTAAAACATATGTATAGATATTATACATATGCACAGACATTAAAATTGAAAACAAACTGTAAATTTCTATAAAACAAATTGTAAACTGTAAAATGTATTTAAAATTGTTCTTTCTTCTAGCTTTGTAAATGAGGTTTTGACATGAAATATTGACGTCTTTTATCAATTTTTCTATCAATGCAAAGTGATTGTTACATATTTCGGTGTATCTATTCTGGAGGTTGAGAGAATGACTGCAGTGAATATACTTCTTATGTTTCAAAGTTTGTTTCTATTTATTGAGTGTTATATTAATGTCGATTCTTCATAACATATTACAATGTAATATGTTATAGTAATATGTTATAACATATAACATATGCACAGATATTAAAATTGAAAACAGATATTATCTGAATTATAACATAAGCATAGATATTAAAACATATGTACAGATATTATACATATGCACAGATATTAAAATTGAAAACAAACTGTAAATCTGTATAAAACAAACTGTAAACTGTAAAATGTATTTAAACTGTAATTTGAACTATAATCTATTTAAAATGTATTTAATGCAAATTGTTCATAACATATTACAATGTAAGATGTTATAGTAATATGTTATAATATATTACATTGTAATATGTTATAACATATTACAATATTATAACATATACATAGATATTAAAATTGAAAACATATATTATTTAAATTATAACATATGCATAGATATTAAAACATATGTATAGATATTATACATTTGCACATATATTAAAATTGAAAACATATGTACGGATATTAAATTTGAATCAAACTGTAAATTTGTATAAAACAAGTTGTAAAATGTATTTAAACTGTAATTTGAATTGTAATGTCTTTAAAATGTAAACTAACACGTATTTCTAGTTATGGATATGCTTATATTTCAGATACCATAACAGGAAATGGTTTAAAATCAGGTACTATTTGTGACTAATTATTGGAATGGCTTACATTGTTTAAGCGGTATGATTGTCATAAATCTGTGTGTAGGGTGGTCCATGTTATGAGAATCATTTATCAAAGCCATAAAAAAGGTTGACTTGGCCGATAAATACAGATGGAGGATAGCGTTGGAGAGTAGGCAACAAACATCCCACCAACATGCATATATCACATGGCATTATATACGTTGATTTAAACTGTAATTTATATATGGCATGCCCACAGCTTGGCCACAGGGCTGGCCCCTCGTGGCCAAATCACAGCCCGTGGACTGTGACTTGGCCGTGAGGGGCCAAGCCATGGGCGTTCCCACAGCTTGGCCACAGGGATGGCCCCCCGCGGCCAAGTCATAGTAAAAACAAAACTTAAATTTTAATTTTAATTTACAGAAATTTAATTTAATTTAATTACTTTGATTTAATTTACAAAAATTAAATTTAATTAAACTTAAATTAAAAGAAACTTACCTGCAGCTAGAAACCTGCTCTCCGCAGCTCCGACCGCCCGTCTTCCCACCCGCAGCCAACACGGCCGTGCCAAACATGACCGCGCCAACACACGCAGTCCCTCACACTAACAGTCACTCGCCACTCACACTCAATCACTCACAACCGCGCCACTCACACTAACAGTCACTTGCCACTCACACTAATAGTCACTCGCCACTCACACAACCGTGCCAACACTCTCGGTCACTCACAACCGCACCAACACATAGTCAGTCACTCACTAACAATCACTCGTCAAGAGATCAAAAAAACCATAACAATAACTATGTGCGGTAAATATATAAATATATTTTCGGTCGAAAGATGTTTCGAACGAAAGAATATTTCGGTTGAAACATTCTTTCGTCCGAAATATTTTTTCGGCTGGAATATCTTTCAGTCGAAAAGATGTTACCGGATGAAAAAAATCCATCCGGCTAAAATTGTAGCCGAAAATCGAGGTCGTTGTCATGGTACCGTTCGATTTGACATTCAAAGGTTTGGCCAAAACATATTTCAGTCGAAAAAATAGAACTTTCGGCCGAAAAAATGTCTTTCGAAATTTTGGAGATCCGATTGTCACAAAAGTGTTACCCACCTTCATGAATTTACCCATGTTAATTCAAATGGCATTGGATATTCATAATGAATAAACTATACTAGTAATGCATCAAATAAGGTAAGCTTTTGTGTTCAATATGGAGTTACTAACCCATGATCTCTTATGCATAAGATGAATCCAATCACTTCTTAGTAATGAATGTTTTTCATTTATAAATTACATTACATTAATTTCTAGTCATAACATCATGCATGTACATACCCATCACCTTATATAGGGTAATAATATAAGTATATATTATTATTATTATTATTATTAGATTATATCAGTTCATATGA
>JASDQU010436148.1:18618-35929 GCA_032191745.1 Picea mariana | reverse complement strand
GTGGTCCCCTTATGGTGAAATCCCTCACAGGAAGACGCTTTACGAATTGAGTTATCCTAGAAGAACGGTTGGAGGACCCATGCTTGCATGTGGATTAATGAGATGAAGATCAATGAAGTTGTTGGTGAAACTATCCTAGATGGATAGTGCTTGACATGCCATTTCCAGTGGTATGTGGAATGCCACATAACTCCTCATAGTTTGAGAGTTATGGCTCTACGAAGTTGAAGGACCCCCATATGATGGCTTGAAGCCCCAAAAGGTCAAAGAAGTCAAAGTGTTTGAAAAGAAGAAATCATTATTTAAATGATAAAGTAAAGTGACAAAATCAAGAAAGATTATTTAAATGATAAAATGAAGTGACAAAATCAAGAAGGAATATTTAAATGATAAAGTATTGGAGAACTTTCTATTCATGGAAAGTGGTTAACTCTAAAATACGGAAAATAGGTTAGACCTAGAAATGGGTTAAGTAACCTAAAAACGGGTTAAGTGAACTAGAAGATGAAAGTATAAATAAGAAGCTAGGATCTCTTATAAAAAGTACATTCGGTTAGAATCCTTCTTTTGGATCAATGGAGAGCTTCTTGTGAATATCTTTTGGAGTATTGATGGAGAGCTTATTGTGAGAGCATCTTATTGATGTGGATCTCTTGAGCATGATTGAAAATCTATTCTGAGGAAGAGAGCGAGAGGAGGATCTCATGGATGCATCAAAGTTTTGGCAATGTCGGAGATATTGACGGAAAAATTCTCGTATTCATAGAAAACCCTATTTTCTAATGCTCACGCAGGTTGTCTATGTATAGGGTGCATGTACACATGGGTTGGCTGTGTATAGGGTGAGTGTACATGCATGCTGACTATGTACAGGGAGCGTGGAGTGGATAAAATCATGGATATTTGTGTTTGAGTTGGTGCTAAGCTCTTGGATGATGAGGCAGGTTCCAGATCTGCATTCTATGGCCTCAAATCTATCACTGAGACACTGGTATGGTTTCATTATTGTCTTGATGGATACTATTGTTTGACATGATTAGGGAATTCTTAGTATGGATTCTATGATGTGGTTCAGTTTGGTTGATGGAGTGAGCAACACTCTTATGATTCAGTAGTGACATGATTGCTATGGTATACTAGTTGTTTATACATGATTAACATAGCATTCATATTGATTTGTTGTGGAGCATGAGCAAGTTATTGGAGAACTTGGATGTGTTGTGACTGGTTGTGGGTTAGTTTGGATAGTGGAAGACAGAAGAGAAAGTGATTGCAGGTTGCAGAGGATCTGAGCATGTTGCTCAGAAGCATATGCTTGTTGCATTAAACACAGGCTATGTTCACACGTGGGCTATAGTGAGCCAGGGCGTGTGCACACGCGGAGCTACACTACTGACAGGTCACGTACCTGTTGACAGATTGATATCTATTGAGGATTGTTGCCTCATCTCAGTTGGTGCTGAGGGTGTAAGCTCAGTCTTGCATTATAGATAAGGTGCTCCTATAGAGTTGTACTCTATTCAGTTGTTGTTGATAAACCCTAAGGATTGTAGTCCGTAATAAAAATAAAATTGTACATACATCTTGTGTTCACTGTGTTCATTGTGGTGATGACTTGTTGATGATATATTGTTGATATATGTTGCTGATATGTGCTCACATTTAACTGGTTATAAATGAAAACAATGGGNTGTAACATCCGGCTCTTGCACACACTTATTATGTGACTTATTCTTTAAGAACACTTGCGTGCAAGTGATCTGGTTTATTATATGAGTGATTGCTTCGCTTATGGATTCTGATCATGAGATTGTGATTTATGATGTTATGTTATTATGTATAAACAAGTTCTATTGACTAGTTTCTCCTGAGTGTGCATGACTCTTGATAGGTTGAGGATGTCAAGGACATCAATGGAGCTCCTTGGACTCTGGATTGAGTCAGGGATTGGATTGTTTATGATTTGCGTATTTATGTTATTGCATATGTGACATATGACTGATATAATATGATGTTGTTTATGGATTGCTAGCATGTTTGTTGACGAATGCAGGATGGCGATATCTTGCTAATCAGACTCACATTTGGAGTAGAGGGGTCATGCACGACAAACATAGATATTGATCGAGAGGTGTGGCAACATCCCTTCCACAGCCTACTAGCACTCCCGTCATGGCTCGAACTATAGGTTAACGATTACCTAGTTTGAGAGATCCACGATGTCATGGGAGCAGAGTTTGACAGTCGCTCATGATGATTCTAAGGGGTGTGCAATAAGGCAGGTTCCTTATTCCTTAGAGGCCCTTAGTCTCCCAAAAGGTCACTTGACGGAGTATTGACTCCAGGGGTTTGAAATCTACCAAAATCAGTTGAAAGGCGAGTGGCACCCTTGGAGCACATAGTGCGTCTTGAAGGGCACGTCGCACAAAATAAAACATGAATGCAGGCAAGTGGCACCCTTGGAGCACATAGCGTGTCTTGAAGGGCATGTCGCGATTTTATATCAGTAAGTTAATGAACCTAGTACCTAGAAAACTATGTCTTCTTAGGACTAGGTCAGCCTTAAAATTAATGATTTTATGAGTAAAGATTAATAATTTAAATTCCCTTGAAAACTTTTGTTGAGCCTGGTAAATTGAATCCTAGGTCTAACTAGGACTTGTGAACAAAANAAAATTCAAACATAATAATTAAATTAAAATTTCAATGGAGGATTAAAATATTTAAAAGATTAATTGTTGACTAAGTACAAGCATGCTTATTCAGAACTTAGACCAAAATGGAAACTTAAAGAAAAAGGGAATGTGGAACATAGAAGGGAATCTAGCCTAGAGAAATTTCTAATTTCTAACTCAACTAGGCTTTAAGAAGGGCATCAATTATTAAAAGGAATGTAAGGGAATAAAGGAACATCGAAGAGCGTTTTTAGGAATGCTTTTAGGTGGGTGAGGGAAATTGGAAAATTAATTTAATAAATAAAATAAAATTCTGGTGCAACTAAAGGATCGGGTGACAAGTGTATGGAGGAGAAATTTCCTAATTAAATTTTAATAAAACAAATTTAATGTGAAAATGAAAGGGTCTCTATGATGAACTCTATAAAAAAAATGGCATCGAAGGGGTGTGTATCACGACTGGTATGCATAAGGTTATGCTCGTGAATTTTTCTTGTGGGAGGTGGGATGCCCAGCTCGAAAGGGAGTGGTAGCTCGACCTTGCGAGGCAAGCTGGGAGCTATATTCTTCTCTGCTCTTATGTGTGTGGCTCCTTTGCCGCTTGGGGGAAGAAGAGTACCCCTAGCGTTGCCTAGGAGGTACCGATGAGATCTCATCAATTAGCAAGTGGGAGTGAGGAGGAGCGCCAACTGCCGAGGAACATCAACAAGTGATTTCATCGGTTAAGGTACTCACGTTCGTTTTCACATTTTTATTTGAGTTAAATATTTTTATGTGATGGATTTTGAATTTAATTGGAAAGATGCTTGATACTTCATAGCTGAAATAATGTTAGATGTACAACCATTCTACCCTTGACATTGCTTGGATAATTCTGGGATAGGTTGAGTAGCAAACACTGAAGTTTTAATTATGTATAGTGATGTCGTTCACCCTTCGCAGTAAACGTAAAAAGTTAATATTTTTTGGTGTAAAATTTTTGTTTAAACTTCTGTGTACATTTTCGAAGTTGGTGAATTTCTTCTTTAAAAACGTTGTTTAAAACTTGTATTAAATCGTTGAAATTTATGATTTTTATGTTAAAAGGAGGTTGAATTCTGAGGTTAATTTTGTTGAATCTAGTGAATGTCTACGGTTTTTTTTGTTTCCCTTCTTGTCTGACTTCCTTCACCTAACACCTTTGAGTTGAGTTGAACCCAACCAACGCCTGCCTTGATTCTCTACTTTGTCTCCCCCTTCCTGTGCTTCAAATTCCAGCTTGACTACGCTCCCGAACGAGCCCCTAAATCCCTTGGCGGAGACCAGCCTTTCAACCAGCTCACCTTGGTTTAGGCACAAACTCTCTCGCTTTGGTTGTTGATATATATGTTACTTGGATTTGAATCATTTCCCTTCTTACCTTTAGTGGTAGTGTGCCCCTATTAAGATAAGATTAAGATTTCCTGGCCGATGTGGGAGAACTGAGATGTGTTGCCTGCAGAGTCTCCACTTGACATAGGGTTCTGGGTGACTCTCCTCCCTGAAGCTCTGTGATTTTTTTATTACCTAAACTTTACCCAACCCACTCTGTCTGTTGGTCGTGTGCCTTGTGGGTTTCCTTTCTCCTCCTATTGAGTGGGATCTATCTCCCCTTATCAATCCCTTCCCCAGGGGTGAACCATTCGTTGGCCTCTACTTCTACATATTACAGACCTGAACATCGGGGCCGCGTTGAAGAGTGTGCCAGAGGTTACCCACACTGCACTTTCGCTCAGCATTTTTCATGGTGCGGCGAGTGATCTCCCTACCCTAGAAATTTTTTTTCCATATCTCGGTGCGTTTTGTTTCACTTAATGGGCCCCTCCCTTGGTTCCTTATGTTTGGTAAGTGTTGTCGAGGCATGTTGTTAGTGCTACCTCATGACTTAAGCTCGAGCTTGGCTTTGTGTGTTGCGATTTTGGTCAACTGATACTGCCTTGGGTAGTGAGCATATAGCCAACAAGACATCTGTGTGGAGAAACCTACCATTTATAATTTTTCTTGGGTTCTCAACAGTTGAGTCACGACTGGAGAGTTTCTCTTTTAAGTAAGAGACAGATTCTCTTTAAGACTTGGAAGCCTGAAAAGGTTAACTAAATTGTTGGGCCTTCAATCCAAACAACTAGGTGCATTCAAAAAAAATTAGCTAAGATAAGTACACAGATTGATCCCCTGAGCTCGTGAAATTGTATCTATTTTTTGTTTATTCAGGTACAGGAAAAAGTTTTCTGGTTGATACTTGGATTTAGAGATTGGTCTTGTTGAGCATGATTCCCAATCCTTCGATGTGACCTTTGCAAATTAATGATTTTGGTTTACCCTTTCCTCCACTCAACTAAGAAACAATGATGTAAATAATTTTATAAATGTGTGGACTTCTTGCGTAACTCGTTCAAAAAAAAATTGGCTGAGATGTATCCTCCTTTATTTCTGCATAGGTAGGACTAATGTATAACTAGGTTGAAGAAGTTAGTTCTTAACAAAAAATCACATTAATTGAAGAAGATAATGAATTGGAGATATCCCTTAATTAGTATGGCGAGGTATAAAATTTAATTGTAGATTATTAATTACCACTATTAGCCTTTGATGACTCTTGTGTTTGGGTTGCGCCCTTACGCAAGGTGGTTGTATAATTTTTAAGTAACCAATTCACTATTGTGTCGCTACTAATGCTAGTGAATAAAATAATGAACAATTGTTTTATCTTGCACCCTTAATCTTTGTTTTGTGTGAGTTTATTTACTTATGCACCTCGAACAATTCCTATGATTATAGTTTATATTCAAAATTCAGTTAATCATGCGCTTGAAAGGAATGTTGATTGTAGTAAGTCATTAGCTAGATCAATCGCCCGTCTAGGGAACCATGTTGATTCTTGATCATTTAGGTATTCAGACCTTGTGTGTGCAATGGACTTGATGTAATGAATGACTGTTAGATATTGAACGTTTGTGCAAACGTAAATTATTGAAGGGACGCTTTATCTAGATAATAGATCTCACGCGTGCACAATTTACAAGGTATTAATTGATTTGGTAGACCTTAGACTTCTTGCCTCAATGGACCATGATGAAGCGATGTTGTTCTAGATGATAATTACTCGTGCGCCTTAATTTAAGTGGGCATGTGATCGTCTCATCCTTATTCCTTGCACCTTGAATTAAGGTTAACTGATCTTCGTCATGAATTTATGTAGATGTATGACTTATTGGCAGCTAGTTTTCTATTGCGCCATTGAATTTGAGGCTTCCTATTGGGATTAGAATTTGGTTATTAGTGCGCCTTAAACATATTTGAGTTATGATTGATTTATTAATTGTAATCATGTCCGCCTTGCGAAATAAGGTTCATATCTCGAGCATCTTGAATCGTTGATGTGTTAATGCTAGAATTAATAACTAGTCCCTATGGAACCATTAATTATGCATGATGCATGACTGATTAGAACTAGATTACAGTTGTACCATAATTTAATGGATAGTTTACTCTTGCACTTGAACGTTAAAGGTTGATGAATGATTAAGTTTTAGGTAATGGCGCGCACTGAAAAATGTTATTGTATGATTCCTAAGTTCTTATATTATGCGTATGCTATGTTGATGTCGATTATATTTAAATTGTAATCAGAGCATGAGCGCACCTTGAGATAATGATGTTGATGATTGTATTTCGATGAATGATTTAAACGCGTGCCTGGAAGTTAAGTAGAGGTTGTTGCGCCTAAATTTAATTAAGTGGATTATTGCACCTTATCTTATGTCGTTGCTAGATGGATTAGTATTTACGTGCTCTTGCGCCATGGAATTTTGTAGTACATGTGTTGGTTTATTGAATGCAATGATCTTGGTTTCCATTTAATTGTTTTATTGCGTCAAATTGGGTATCGTTAATCTTGGCAACAATGTGTCAGCCTTATGTCATGAAGGATTTGATATTGTGTTAATTTTGTTTCGGTAATTCATTGGATGATGAGTCAAAAATGTCGCTATTAAATGTGGTGTGTAGTTCCTAACGCAAAGAAAAAAAAAACAATTGTTGTATGGTCACTTGTTGTCGTAATAGAGGGGCTTTTACAATGCCATATGCATTCGATCGCTAGAATCCAACCCATAATCTGGGATTGATCAAGTTAAATTCCAAAAATATATATTACATAACATTCATATTAGTAATCCATCATGCACTCTATATGATTTGAATCCTTACGGTCTACTAGATATACTACCTTGCTTTGTTCAAGTAGAGTTTTGAATGTTCCATCCAAAGACATCTTTTCCATCTCCTCTTTTTATAGTCAAGGTTTTTAGAAGTAATTTATTTCATATGCAAGTTACATTCATTGCATATTGTTGTTACATTCATTGCATATTTTCATGACCAAAAAAATAAAAATTGTGCTACAACAATAGGTTTGATACATCTAGTGTAGATATGTTTGGCCCAAACATTGGATCTTCTTATGTACCACTCTATAAATATATGTTTGAATTACTAATCTTTACTTGATTGATACTTATGGTGTTACTTTAGCTTACTTGATTGGAACTAGTTTACCTAGTTAAGACAATTGGTAATGTATCTCCATAATCAATATCTCAATATAATCAGTGTTACATACATTATAGAATAAACAAATTAAAATTGTGCTACATTCAAGAGCTCAATCTAATCAGTTTTACATACACTATAGAAAAAAAAAATTAAAACTGTGCTACAATCAACAACTCAATCTAATCTAATCAATTTATATTCATTGCATATTTTCATGACCAAAACAATTAAAATTGTGCTACAACAATAGGTTTGATACATCTGGTGCAGATATGCTTGGCCCAAACATTTCTTATGAACCACTCTATAAATCTAACTTCGAATAACTAATATTTACTTAATCAATACTTATGGTGGTACTTTATCTTACTTGATTGGAACGAGTTTACCTAGTTAAGACAATTGGTAATGTATCTCCATAATCGACATCTCAATCTAATCAATGTTACATACATTATAGTAAAAAAAAATGAAAACTATGCTACATTCAACAACTCAATCTAATCTAATCAACAACTCAATCTAATCAGTGTTACATACATTATAGAACAAAACAAATTAAATTTGTGCTACAATCAACAACTCAATCTAATCTAATCATTTTACATTCATTTCATATTTTCATGACCAAAAAAATTAAAATTGTGCTACAACAATAGGTTTGATACATCCGATGCATATATGCTTGGCCCAAACATTACATCTTCTTATGCACCACTCTATAAATCTATGTTCGAATTACTAATATTTACTTGATTGATACTTAATGGTGTTACTTTAGATTACTTGATTGGAACCAGTTTACCTAGTTAAGACAGTCAGTAATGTATCTCCATAATCAACAACTCAATCTAATTAGTGTTACATACATTATAGAACAAGTGTAATCATAAAGTTGTTTTACAACACATAGTAATATGTATCTAATCGCTATAAACTATCATCCATGAAACAGGTTAAATCAAGCTCTTACTAATGGGTATTGTATATCCTTTCATAGTGTTATAAATGGTAAAGCAATTACAGAGCTTACATTAAGATGATAGCGTCTTAACCATAAGCTGTGTATTATATAGAATACATGTTTCATTAAATGTATGTTTCCCATTAATTGCATCATAGTGATTAGTGTATTAACTATTCTAACAAGCTCAGTATCATGGAAACAATAGGGATAAAGTAAGTGTACAAAAACATGAATCAAACCCGTTGTAATCATACCAACTAACTGTATAGGGTTGAACATGATGTAGTAATGAGATAATATGATATGAGACCACAACAAGCCCTGTGAACAAACTGAATTACACTACATTCTTTGCTTATAAGTAATGCCATTATATTCAGTACATAATGACATTGATGTTGCACTCTTATTGATTAGGGTCCTACTCCTAGTATAGGATATGAATAAGACCTATACTGGTTGTGCTCATATGTTACGGGTATACACTTATTAGACCTTTTCATATTCATGGGAGTGGTTCTAACTCAGTACTAATACAAATACAACAATATCCTTTACATTCATCTTATGATACTCTACTCTATGCTTCTATGATATCAACATAATACAAGGTTATGACTCATACAAGAAGCTTTGTTCATGTTCTATGATGTGTAACAAGGATAAGTATAAGAATAATATAGATAGTATTGAATTCATAGTAATAACTAAGAGTAATACATAGCTAAACTGATGTGTGTTTGATATGTTGTTATCTTTATTTGAGCTTACTTTATCTACATATTAATCTTACATGACTAACATAATTTATGAAGATAATCATATCCAATAATGTTTGAATATGATGAATACATTCGTATAAGCAACTTCATAGATAATGAATCGGTGTTGTATTGAGAATTGTTTCCTTTGTTTCAACATAACATAGCTTAGTTCGATCTGTATTCAAGCATTGTAACCTATCTAAGCAAAACATAATCACAAGCTATGGCCTATTCCAACCATTCATGTTCTCTTATCATAGCATCTTCAAGCTTGGTTAACTCTATACCAGTGTAATCTAGTATTCATTGCACTACTGATATGATAGATTCATTGTTTCCGTCTTTATGTACTATTGATTAGGATAATACACCAGGTATAACTAACACTATGTCATATACAGACAATGGTTCTCACATAAACAAAGTGGAATGACTAAGGATATGAGGTTAAGCTAGTGTGACCCATATCCTAGCGAAACCTGATCTCTTAGTAAGATGTATTACCCTTATTACTATGATTCAATTGTTTTTGCTTATTCTGTATGATATAACAATGGTCTTAGTTCATGTTATATATGAGTATTACACTATGTATCCTTGTTATAACTACGACTCAAACCATGGCTTGATTATACCAATACAGGAAAGGTAAGGGATAAATAACAAGTGTAACCATAGGAGTAAAAACTCTGAACATTTATTACTAGTACTAATCTATTTATGTAACCACTAGATACATATTTAATATTGTTACATAGTAACATATACATATGATGAATACACATGTTTGCACATACTAGCTATCCATAAGAAAACATGTTTATTATACCAACTCTATTACTAATCACTAGATAATATGCTTGAATTAGTACAACTTTATAATAAGCAAGAGACTATAGAGTGAACATTACTCTTACACTGCTTGATCATAGTTAACACCATTGCCCCTACATGATATGTAATACTATATATAACTCTAGTTCTACTTGTTATAGCTGGAATAGGTTACTATATACACCATGCTAAAACTTGTACTTGTTCATTATTCAATAATCTATATAGACTCAATAGAACTAGTAATCATAAGAGTAAGTAGTTCCAGGTTGATATGATCTCTATATGATGGGATTCACACTATGCTTATATGGGTTGTATTTTACATGTACTAAGTCCTTAGTTAAATCAATGGGATGAGTTATATTAAGTTATTAGTATTGATTACGTTTGAGGTAATGTTATAGAACAATATCACTTATAATATATAAGTATAACATAGGGCTAATACACACTTATGACTAGTATTACATCTTAGAGCTTAAGCTTATATGAAATCAATGTGATTACAGTGATTATAAGATCACAAAAGCATTGCCATAGATACTAGTACTCTATTGATTTGGTTAACTCCATGATATTACTTCCCTTAATCACAGAGTTGAGCTTATATGTTCAATCCATATACATTCATCATAGCTCTTTTGCATAATCAATACTACTAAGAGACAAGATTATACCATAAGTGAGCTTACAATGTTACTAATATGTATGTGTTTTTCTTTGAATACAATAAATAATCATTACTATTACATACAAGTCAATAGTAGTATCATTACTTATGTGAATAACCATGATACTTAAGTAGGATTTTGTATTACAGTGAGATCATGATTAGTCTTAGAACGTGAAGAAGTCGTATATGGCATAATCAAAGCTTAGATATAAGGTTCAACAGAGTGTTACTAGAATTGTTTGTGTTCACTATCTCTATTACGGGTATAGTATTGGATACTGATTTCATGAATACTGAATACGTGATATGTGTTTTCTATGAACCAAGTGGAATCAAAGAATATTCGTAATTATGACACACTTGGAATACACTATGAATGAGCTTGAACTAGCTTGTAATGGAAAGGGATTGACTGAATACTCTACTGCTTGTTTTCCTTAGCTGATATCGATCTTAGTAATCATGGTAGTGAGATAATATGACATAGTAGTCAAATCAATGGAAACCAAAAAGGTTGCTTACTTATAAATATAGGATTGGTACTATATATATAACCTAGATTTGGTGATATAGCTAACTTAACTTGGCTAATGTATTGCTATTAGAATAAGTAGGAGCTTTGGATATCTCATTAGGTTTATTGGTTTCCTATTCCCTTATATGTGTGCTCTGAATTTTCATGTATTCCCATAATAATGGTCATACATAAGCTTATAGCACTAAATAAGAGTCAATTAGGAAGTATTTGTCATGCCTTGTAAACTCATAAACTTGTATATAATTTTGAGCCACATGAGAGCCGTAATGAGAGTCATGATAGCAGTGATCATAGCAGTAATGAGAGCAATGAGAAGTGGGAAGCCATCATGTCCCTGTACATGGAAAGGGACGAATATGGCCTTGTCCATGTACAGGTACATGCCTGAATTCAACCCTATCCATGTATAGGGACAAGCCCGAATTCGGGCATGTCCCTGTACATGGACACATGCTTGGAATTTCAAATTTAGTTTTCCTGTCATGTAAAAATTTGATGACAGCCATTTGATTTTCATGCCTGTCATTTCATGTTTTTATACAGATTCATGAGTGTCAATATTTGAAATTGTTATGTAATTTATGTATTTGAAATTCACATTCTCCATGCACATCAATGAATCACACAAACATGATGCAATGGAAAAAGATAAATCACTCGGTGAATTTAATACAAAAGATTCCATTAATTTGGATATTTTTATTTATTTTAACCAGACAAAGAATTGATGTGCCAATTCAAACTTAAGTTTAAATAAAATTGAGATTGATTTTGTGAAAGAACTTTCACTATAAATAAAGAGGAACATCAACATCCATAAAAACCAACCAGAAATACTTAATAGATAACAATAATCAAGATTATTCTGACATAAGGAAATGTCATATATGATGTGCATACATAAGTCATATTGAAGCCAGTTGGGTTCCTTGTTTGTTAGAAGTGGGCACACCTCCATCAAAATCAATGAACATAATTAATTGCCTCTATTTTGCTATAGGTAGTTGACAATTTATCACCTCCACAAGAAAGGAACAAAAGAAACACAACAAATATTTAGAGCTATCTTTAACGTTCTATCTCTTTCAAGTTTCTATTTGTGAAAGACAGACATACACTCATAAAGAAATAAATTATATCTCTAAAAATTGAGTTACTATTAAAAAAATAGTCATTTTATATATAATGATTGCAACACCAAAGCAAGTTTCTAAACCACATTAGTTCAGAAATGGATAAAGTTAATCTAGAAGTATTTGGAAGTCCGAGACATTGGTCATGATTTTCTATCGTTAGTGAAAACAAAACAAAAGGCATTAAACGTCGACTGTGTTTTTGTTTCTATCATCTCACGAAAACCAAACAAAAGGCAATGGTTGTCGAGTGCCTTTCAGAGCTTGGGCCTGCACAACTCCTATAATCCAGCCCACCCCTTCACTGGTAGAGGTATTAACCTTCTCTGTAGTTCTCTATATTAATATTTTATGTTATAAAATGTTATTTTTTAAAATTATTTAATTATTTGATTGAGTGGCTGCGACCCCTCTAGGATAGTTCTTCTTGGTCTTTTCCATCTTGCTGCAGATCTCTTCTTGGTTATTGTTTGGGGATTCTGGTTCTCCTTGTTGGTGTCGCCCTCCTCATTTTTTTTCTAGTGTCGCCCTCCTCGTCTCCTTGATAATGCCACCCTATGTATGTTGATGTTCTCTTGTATTGTTGGTTCCACCTTTGTATGTTGTTGGTTGGTCTATTGATATTTTACCCTAAAAGTTCTTCTTAGCAATTTGTTCCAAGTGTCATGATGAGATCTGCCCCGAGGGTTTGATCAATGATCCCTTGAAGATTTTTCTGAGAATATATTTAAGAGGATATGAACAACATATCATGTAATATTGTTTCTTGTTTTAGTTTTAAGCAAATGTTTTGTTAATGATTAGTTTTAAGTAACTGATGTTTAGAATTTTATTTTTTTTAGTTCGCTATTTTTTTGCCCTTAAATTTTAACATGTTACACATAGATTATCTTAAAATTTACCTTCTACTATTTACATAGATATAGATGATCTTCTACATGTCACATTTTTTTTTTATATTTAAATATTTTCAGGTTCATTATATATAACATCATAGTAAAAAATATAGTTGTTCTAGTTTTTCAATATATGTCTATGATGCTTTGAAATTGTTATAAATGCTTAAATGCTTGTGTTATAAATTTAATATTTTCATTTAATGTTTCTATAACTTACGAAATTTCATATTCATGAATTTTCAAAGGATGGATATCGAGGCGAGATGTCGAGACATGAGTCTTGAAACATTCCTCGCAAACGCTCTAGGCTATCCCATGAAGGAAGAAGAGAACCCCTTCTTCGACTGAGACTTTGAGTGACCAACGAAAATATAGTCAAAGGAGGGGATTATCAAATGAGTCTGTGAATAGAGCATCTCGAGAATGTGCTCAAAATAGTGCTATGGATGCAACCTTCTTATATAGGTTGCACATTAATACTCCTACACCGGAGAATGTAGGGAATACATCAGGACAAGAAAATATGTTTGGTAATTTTCTTTGATTTTGTATTTTCATGTATTTATGTTTATGTTAAATGTGTGTGTGTGTGTGTGTGTGTGTGTGTGTGTGTTTTAAATTTTCTTATGTTAAATTATGTTGTTAAATGTTTTAATTGCTTTCAAATGTGTATGTGTAGACAATGAGTTTAATGCGAGGGAAGATAATGAAAAAGATAGTGGATATCATGAAGATTCTAATGTTGGTGAAGAAGTTGAAGGTGGATTTATGAGGAGTTATCAAGAAACATAATATTACACTCCTACGTCCACCTATCCTTCGGATGTTAGTGATGAGCTTCCCTGGGAAAGGATTGCTGAAGAAATGACCATCGAGTGATGCTCAGGTGTTAAAAGAAGGTTGGAAAATTATTTGAGGAGATTGGGCCTTCCTCAAGAGAGTATACAAAGCTTGGAGATTATTTTGCATTCATTGCAAAACTTTATGGATGCATATCAAAATATGGGGCCAACGACTGACAATTTTATTGATTTGATGAGGAGATGAAAGTCGGAGGTGATGGGCCCTGATAAATGGGACGTAATAAAAAGTAAAATTTCAAAAGAAAATGCAATTTCTATGTTCAATTTCAAAGATGGGCCAAAGCGAAAGATGTCGAAGGTACAATATTTTAAGCACCCCAACATAGAAGGACATCTTTATAACAGATTTTTGGCAGCATATGGGAAGTTGTCGTGGAATGATGAGGTTCCACATTACTTTGCTATACACGTTTATGCATAGTTTTTCATGGACATGTACCCTGATTATACTAGCCTACTGTCCAATTATTATGGGGCTGGTAAAGGACAAACATCTGATCTGAAAGGGGCATATTGAAATGCGACATTGCAGAGGCCTCCACGACCTTTACTATTTTGTCCAACAGGGGAATTTACCTCACATTCAGAGTTGCGAGCTACATGAGAGGTTGGAAAAGAGGCTAGGAATACAATGGAGGAAAATTTGGAATCATTTTTTTATGGTGTTGATGTTGGCTTGAACCATCAGAGAACATAAGCCAATTCTCGAGCCATTTTTGTTTATAAAACAGATTAGGAGTTATATACCATGTCAGTATAAGATATTAAGGAGTATGCACAATTTTGTCATAATGGTTGGAAGGAGGTCATTCAAAATTATGAACCAAACATCGGATTGGTATGTGTTATAGTTAGTAAATTTTTTATGCATTTGAGGATAGTTTACTTCTAGTTCTATATCTAGATACATATCATTGTATCTATAGAAATAATTGAGTTGTTATTGTCATTAATTGAAGTTTGGACATATGTTAAATGAATATCCATTAAATAGGGGACTTGATTCCACAAGTTTAAATTTGGATGGGTTGAATCATATATGTGTTTTCTAGTATCCACATATGATCACTTTAGTTGTCCAATTTCCAATCTTTTGAATAAGATCAACATGAAATTTATGTTTTTGTATAAATATGAACACATTGAATACTAGATTTAGTTCTTAATTGTGTTGTTCATAGATCCCTATTCCATCTCCTGCTACTTGGGAAGGCTTGTCCCAATTCTCATTGAGAGAGTTTGAAGAGGGTGGGAATTCATAGGTATTATTGCATGTTGAAAACAAATTTAGTTATATATGAAAATTGCAATTTGTCATTTAAATTATTAAATTTAAAAGGAGAATGTCTTAAACAATATGTAATTTATTGAATCTTAGGGTATGGTGGGTATAATTTATTGATATTTAGATTGGCACATCACATGTATTACATGTTTCAAAATTTAAAACTACAATTTAATGTGTTAAAATCATTTAAATTTAATTTTCAAATTTGAAATGTGATATATAGGGAAATGTGGAGAAGAGAGTGCATGAGAGTGTTCTTGAACAAAATCTGGAGAAGAGAGTGCATGAAAGTGTTTTTGAACAAAGTGTGGAGAAGAGAGTGCAGGAGATTGAGATTAAGGAGGATGCATCCATACCTGGGAAGGATGCATCTATTCATGATGATTCTTAATGTTCATTGCACATTAATGAGTTTTAATTTTCTTTTATGTTGGGAATTTTATATAAAAGTGTTCAAGCTTATTTTTGGTGAATATGCTTATATTTTTTACTTTTTTCAAATTTTGTTTTCTCAACTTTTTAGTTTAGCCTTTCATATTCATAGGGTTACTCAACTAGTGTCTATATAAATTTTCAACGCTTTGATCAATTATTTTGAAATATATAGAACCCCTATATAATCTTATCATCATCTAAAATGGTACATTCAATCTTATTTATGTTTTGATCATGATGAAGACCTAATTTTGAACTTGAACATTTGATTATTTGAGAATAGACTCTATCCCATATCAGAAAAGGGGAAGTTTCTAAATTTACTTCGCTTGTATTAATTTCCTTCTTGTCCAAGAATAGCGTAGTATGGACATTTGTGTTTTTTGCATACAACGAAGTGAATTCCTTCTTTCTAGGGTATTGTCAAACTCTTAACTAATTGATTACTAACAACAAAAACCAACATTCAAGTAGATTAACAAATAAGCTATGTACGTGCATGATATCACTAATGTTTAGATCGTGACAAAGGCATATTTCAAAGATCATTTGATTATATGTAATATGAATACATCCCAAAGATGAACGATTTAAATGGTTTTTGAAGAATGACTTAATATATGTGCAGATTTGTGTTTTCTTCATGTACATGAAAGATTATATGAGAACATCTATTCCACTACAGAAAGAGGAGATAAGTATTTTCTGGAAGAATGGTTTTTAAAATGGAGATTTGTGAACTATCATAGATATAAGTAATTTCTTGGAAGAATGGCTTAATATGGAGATTTATGAGTCATTTAATTTGAAAGGGCATTTGAGGGCATTTGATTATATGAGAACATTTATTCCATTGCAGATAAAGAGATACATATTTTACTACTGAGGAGATAAGTATTTTACTGATGAGTAAATAAGGTCACCTAGAATGAGAACTTCACCTCACCTGAAGGATCTGGGACTTTATCCACGAGGATAAAAGTATTTTGTTGGAAGAATGACTTAATATGGAGATTTGTGAACTTTTTGCACACACAACTATATTTATTTTCAGGGTATTATCTAACTCTGAACACAAAAATTGGTTACCAAGGACACGATTTTTCTCTTTAAAAATTTGTAAGATTTTAGATAATATTTTACATTATTGTTTAAATCATATATGCTTAATATGGAGAGTAACTATTTTGGAAGTTTTGGAACTTCGTGATGGAAGTTTGGTTTAAAAAAAAGTGTCAAAAAAGTACAATAAAAAGAGAGTGATAATATTAAAGCTTTGGAACTTCGATTGGGTATGTTATTATTTATTATTGTTTATTTAATATTTAGTTAAAGTATATATGTTAATATGTGTTATTGTTTTTTTTTTATTGTTTTTTATTGTTACAGATGTTTACATTATATTTGGTGGAAAGGAGTATGTTGGAGAATGAGAATTAACTCTTTTGGTATGTATTTCAATTTTTCTTTAATCACAACTTGTTTTATTTATCTAAAATGGTACATGTGTACATTTTACTTTAAATTTGTAGATATATTTTATTGTAAATTTTTAAATTTTGAATTCAATGAATGTTTTCTTTTGCAGGTATGAAGTGATATATCTTAAAGCGATGGCTTAGAGTCCAAAATTTTGGAGTTAAATGTTTTAATCAGGCCTCTTAGTT